>BMAU01017316.1:1390000-1569409 GCA_019973935.1 Trichonephila clavipes | reverse complement strand
ACGAATTTTGTTTCAAATTAACAAATACAAAACAATGAGATGTATTTTTTTCTAATAGAGGCATCACAGGGTCTATTTATTGTGTATAACAAACATTAAAGTAAACAATACTAAATATATTAGTTTATTGTTTCCTTTATTGTTGTGTAATTCTACAAATGCCGACTGTTTTGTAAAATTTTTTAATAATCAATTGTATAAATAAATTTTATGCTTACAAAAATGGTTAACCTTCTTTTATTAAGGGTTTGTAAAATTTTAAATGTTTTAATGGGGGATTTTTCTAAATTTTGCATTTATATATATATATATATATATATATATATATATATATATATATATATATATATATATATAAATTTGTTGATAAATAACTTTATAAAGTATCATTATTAATTAATGAATTACTATCAATATTTTTTTAGTTACTTATAAAGGGAAATAAAAACAGCCATGTCATTCAAAGTCACTTACCTTAAAGTTTTCAGTACAAATAGTCAACCTAGAAAGACGCGTTTTTCCTCAGAACTTTCCTATATCTACGATAATTAAGTAATGTATTTTCTTATAATTATTCCTCATATTTGAACTGACATAAAGTTATAAGTATTGCAATCGTAGAAAATGATTTCCATATTTTTTTTAAAAAATTTTCTCAATCAGAACTATATATATATGTATATATATATATATATTAATATGTATATATATATACTATATATATATATACTATATATATATATGTATGTATATATATATACTATATATATATATATATATATATATATATATATATATATATATATATAGTATAATAAAACAAAAATGAAGAAGTTTTAAAACCTATATAGAGCTAAAGAAAGAAGGAATTGGAATTCACAAGACACAACAATTGTAAATAGAAGAAAGTCTGAACTAAACTGGAGACTTAATAGGATTTCTAAAGCTGTCGAATCTTCATTTTACCAGGCAATGTGAAAAAAGCAAGCACAACATTTTTAAAAAGAAATGGCAACACAAAAAGCAAGACAATAACACGCACGGTTTACAAGGTACAATTTTTCATAATTCACACTGTATTTTTTTTTAATTTACCGAAACCTATTTATACTGGTGGTCAACCAGAAGCTATTAAAATCATTTGATTTACCGTAAAGTTATTTCAGAAATTCAGAAATGCTAGATATCATCAGGTCCAATTTAAAACCGTTGAACATTTAGTTTTGAGGAGATAAGGTTATATTTATATTCCGTTAAGTGGGTAAACTAGAAATCAAACATTCCGCGTAGTCTTAAAGAATCAAGACTATTATATGCTAAAACACTCTCAAGAAAGATTTACCGATAGTTATTATATATATATATATATATATATATATTTGTATTATATATCAAAAACAAGAAATAATAGATAATGAACATAACAAAAAATAGCATAATAAAAATATAAAAGCTAAACATGAAGATCAAAATTATAGAAAAATAAAAAGAAAAGAAACTACAAAAAAGAAGAACCTAGCGAGTCAGAAAGCGATTTTGGACTTAGGACCGAATAAGTGGGGTTAAACTAGTTTGAAGGCGCCAACCTTCCCCCTTTGCAACTCGGGAGGAAAAACCAAATAAAATAAAATAAAAAAATCAGAGTATGTAAAAACTCAGAGAGTATGATAAAACCACTCCCTACTATTATGTAACAAACTTTCCCAAACTCTTAATGCAGAAAAATCGCAAAACAATTACGTAAGAAAAGTAGGAAAATCCTAAAACAATTACATAAGAAAAGTATTTTTCAAAAAATAATTTAACAAAATTTCTTTACTCTCAGAGCTTTTACGAAGAGAATCAAGGGTCTTGACATCAATGAAAATCAATTATTCACCAAGTTAAAAAATTCGAAAATACATAAACACAACTTTTGAGCTAACTTTTAAACCAGCCAGCAAAGACAGATATAAAAAAAGACGACAATCAAATATGGTAGAATTTGAATTGGTTGATTGTCAAAAATGTAAATTTACTAGGCTCTGATTTGTTTGGTTGTCCACAATGTGTAAGATGTTCAAGATGTGTGTGGAAAAAATGTAAACTGTGATATGAGTGTTATGATATAATCTTCACAGCAAGACCACTAACATGCTGATTTTGAAATCCTATTGTTGTGTGGTGGTTTTGGAATTAGAAGTAGCAAGACGGTTAATGTATTTGTGATGAATATAAGTTCTTAAGAAATTAAAAGGGTATTGTTTAAATGATCTAAACAACATTGAAACAATTTTTTTGTATTATTGTATTTATCTATTTTGTGGGTAGTTAAGTTATCATTTCTAAATAAAAAATTCATAATGATATTTCTGTAAATTGATATATGCAAGTTACTTTTCCATACAGAAATTTTAATTATATGGAACTTAAACGAATCTATTTTGTCAAAAATGGTACTGACTACATTATTGTTAATAAGATGCAAGTCCAAATCCAAGAATTCCACCATATTAGAGTTGAAGTTAGTTTTTAAGGAGCTTGAGATAATCAGGGTGAAGGTAATATTTGGTTTTTGAATTCACTATTTTACCAAAATTATTAAATCATCTATATAACGATAAATCAAGTAAAATCATTTACAACATGATCAATTTCAAAAAAATGTAAATATAGGTTTGCTAAATAATTACTAGCTGGAACACCATGAGGTAATCCTTTGATCTGTTTATTAAGATTCTGATCAAAAATGCAATGAAATTTTCTTTTAATACGAGGTTAACAAGAATATCAAATTTTTCTTTTTTCATTGAAGTATATAAATCCTATTTATCATAAATAACTGTAAGAACCTTAATCATATCGTCAATATCTATAGAATTAAAAGGTCCTCGAAATCAAAGCCATGCATGGAAAAAATTAACATATCCTTAGTAACTCTAGCAATCTCTAAGCTATTTTTAATTATGGCCGTGTTTTGAAAGTTATCAATTAGATTTTGAAGAAGAGATTGTAAGATCTTCCCAGACTTCGTGATGTATGTATTGTATGCATTAGTGATACTACGGAATTTTATAGGGTTTTTATGAAATTTTCGTGTTAAAAAATACTTGGATATTTAATATTATTTAGATGAATATTCAGTCTTTTGTTCAAAGCTAAAAGATTATTATCATCTTCTCTATTATTGTGAATTGATTTTTGAAATGAATTATTATTTAAAATGTGGTTACTTAATATTTTACTGTAAAAGTATTTACAAATTATGGCATAATTAGCAGAGACCTTATCAACATATGTAATCACGAAGTTGTTTTGAATATATTCTATTGATGATTTAAGATCTTTATACATAATTTCATTTTTAACAGTGAAATCTAGTTCCCGAATTTCTGTTGCTACATAAGATCTAAATTGATTGAAAGCTTAAATCGGGATTCCGTATTTAATTGCAATTTTAAGGTAGAATTTATCTAAATCTTTTATGATTTGTTTCATAACGTTAGATTTATTTTTTGTTATCATAAGTCTAAAACCGGTACCTTTTTCCATAAAATTTCTTAACAAATTATTTTTCGCGATGCCAAGGTCTCCCGTGACAACGTGCTGATGATAATCATCAACATAGTCCCGATATAGATTGCATTTACATGATTCTGAACTTAGGAGCTCCAAGACTTGATTATAATTAAATATAAATCTTCCAAGTTTCTTGCTGTATCTGAAAGCCTTTTTAATAACAATATTTTTAATAGGAAAAAAGGATTGATGTTTTTGAAATATACTTGAAAAATTAATTTTGTTAAAGGATTTATTCATAAATATATAATAATGTACAATATTCTGTAGAGTAATTTTCACTTGCATCTAATTTAATGTTCATTTTTTGTACTAAATAGTTATTAAGGTCTCGAATCATATGCATACCATGAGAATCCCGAAATTTATATCTGCTTAAAATATCTGTCATAATTTTAATTTCAGTTTTATTCATGCCAAACATAAACGATTTAATTAAGCCTGTGTTGTAGTTATCATCAAATTTAACAGCTAATTCTAACATAGGATTCTTGAGGGTTGTCATGTCTCTAGTAACTCTTTTTCTACGTTTAGCTCTTGAAATTATCGCAAAATCAATATTATTACTATTATCAATAGATTTATCAAAATTCGGAATATATAATGAATCCTCGGATTTTTGTTTAAAAGTTAGTAAGACACTTTCACCTTTCCAGATAACATTCAAACCATAAGGATAATATATGATCTAAATGAACCTATAAAAAAGTTTTCGAACCATAATCTTCGTTTAATATTTGGCACTATTCTTAGTATATGTACAGTTATGTTATTGAATCCAAGTTTATTAAAGTGTCCTTTCTCAATCTTAGCCTGGTTTTTGCTGTAATCAAATTTCCTTGTATCAGACCTATGCTGATTTAATCTAATATTGATAGTGTTTGAAGTCTGACCTATGTAAGCGAATTTACAAATGTTACATGTCATTTTGTAAACACAGTTATAAGTCTTTCAAAATATATAACCTGCATCCGTATCCAACTGTTCCTCCCTCATCATGCCACACGCCTTGCATCTTTTATCAGTGCAAGATCTAAATTTTAGTTTTAAAACATGAATATCTCTCAAAAGCCTAGTTTCCAATATGTTATTAAAACCCTTATCTATTTGATTTTCATCTATACAATCGAAAACATGAATATTTCATTTTGCTGTACGAGATAAATTATTATATTTAGAGTTCCAAAAAATTCGAGTTTTAAAAATTCTAACATGACAAAGTTTAGAAACAGAAGGGTAAGCAAAAAAATTCTGATTATCAAAGAAATTCACACATTTTTTTTTGTATTTTTTTAAAAAAATATAGTTTTTTATATGCCAACTCAGAACTTTTGTGCTCATCTCCACAACTATCTAAAGCCATACTTAAATATATACCAAATCTCTATATAAGGGCTCATAAAATGGTAAATGGATGACGATGGTACAGATACCATTATACTGTACCACGGAGCAATGTCATACCCTGGTATAACAAATTGCCAGTCGCATAAAACTTGTTATTTTTCAAATTCATAGTTATTTAAAAGTTGAAGGTACATTGAAAAGACCCAAATAAAATATTATTAGCAAAAATTTCCAATCACAATAATATAAAGTGAAACAATGAGCAATAACTCCATAAAATCTAATCCACTCATAGACAACATATCCACGATAACTTTATAGGCACAAAATCAGAAGTTGGCATATTATTTTTATATAAACAAGATAAACACACAAGGAAAATGAACAAAGCCAAATTAAACTTAATAAAAGAAAAACGTCCATAGACAAGATATTTAATCTAATGCCGATTTCAAAATCCGCTATAAGCGAACATACTCTATACTGACTACATCCATAACTGAACAATCTCATTAGTAAATAGATTCATATATAGATAGGCGCAAAGCAGCCAAATGAATGCATAAAATATATGTATAGAAATTTGTATTATATATCAAAAACAAGAAATAATAGATAATGAACATAACATTAAATATCATAATAAAAATATAAAAGCTAAACATGAAGATCAAAATTATAGAAAAATAAAAAAAAGAAACTACAAAAAAGAAGAACCTAGCGAGTCAGAAAGCAATTTCGGACTTAGGACCGAATAAGTGGGGTTAAACTAGTTTGAAGGCGCAACCTTCCCCCTTTGCAACTCGGTAGGAAAAACCAAATAAAATAAAATAAACAAAAATTCAGGTATGTAAAAACTCAGAGTATGATAAAACCACTCACTACTATTATGTAACAAACTCTCCCAAACTCTTAATGCAGAAAAATCATAAAACAAGTACGTAAGAAAAGTAAGAGAAAATCCTAAAACAATTACATAAGAAAAGTATTTTTCAAAAAGTAATTTAACAAAATTTCTTCACTTACAGGCTTTTACGAAGAGAATCAAGCGTCTTGACATCAATATATATATATATATTGACATCAATATATATATATAAATATGTATTATATATATATATATATATTATATATATATATATATATATATATATATATATATATATATATATGTACTTATATATATATATCATATATATGCAACCCATATTATCGCAAACGAAAAAAAAAAAAGCACTTGGTTGCCATTTCATCGCGTATGACACATAGGTAATCAGGGTTACCAATTTGGCGAGTTATCTTGAACATTGACATTATTGCGATAGTACCTAAGTGTGTGTGTTATATATAATGAATCTTTAAGTAAGGTAGCTTACCTTTCTATTGGAATTTGAACATCTACTCTATCTTTTCAATATGATTTCGTTCAGCTGTTTATAAAAAGAATAAGATATAGTTGGCTAGCCACACAAAATTGGTTAAATCCACTTTAATATACAATTAAAAGCTGTCGTAAATATGCATTATTTTACTACTGTAGCAATTCTATTTTTAAGCTTAAATAATATATATATATATATATATATATATATATATATATAAATATTTGAATAACATTATATAATGACGTGAAGTGGGAAATATGTCAATATAGTTTTTTTTCTTCTTCAATGGCTTGACAGCCCTGGGTGGGTCCGTGTCTTCTTCAGGCATCCATACTTTTGGCAACTTTATTTTCTTAATATATATAGAAATCTTAGATTTTTTTTTTATTCCTAAGTTGGAATGTGGTTTAAGTTTTGAGAATGGTATAACAGCTACAGTTTATAATATTTGTCTTTTGACAATGCTTCAAAATTTCTATGTTCGATGTCAACATTTCTCTTGCTTCTCAGTACGAAGTTAAAATTCAATCTAAAAAAGTGTCAAGTAAAATATCCTCATTTTTTCCATACTCTCACATATATGTATAGACCAGTGGTTCGCCACCGATTTTGGACCATGCCCCACCTAGGCATTTCTAAAATCCTGATGCCCCCTTCGCGATATTTAAATTTTGTTACTCAAAATTTTCCGGTTATTCACCTGAAGGAAGCTTGAAAGGCTATTAGCTTGATATCTAAACAATCTTTCAAAGAATAAGTCATCCGTGAAAGAGAAAAATAAAAAATGAAAGAAGAATTAAATAAATAAAGTTTCCAAACATATAATAGAGAACTGAAATGCAGAAATAACAAATATTTGAATGAAACCTTATTCTGAAATACTTTGATCATTTTCACTATTGAACTAATAATAATGAAAAATAAAAATTGAGCTCTCCTAAAAATGTCTGTTAGGGAGATCCTGATGCGTCATGTCTGCGACATAGAGATTTTATATCAGACTCCAATTTAGTCAGCTTAAGTCTCAAGTTTCCTCGTTTAGTGATATCAAGTCGATTTCATTTCTTCGATAACAAATAATTGACAGCTCTGAAGCTTCATTTAGCTAAATATGAAGATGGGAACGGTAGCAACTATTTTCTTATAGATTTGGTTGAATGGGTTACTTAGTTTCTGTCTTATTACAAAGCCGTGTCATTACCCTTTTATATTGAATAAAGTTTTAACAGACTCATCAGTTTGCATTTCCGATAGTTCTTCTTGCTACGGCATCGAAAAATATCAGATTTATCTACTAGCAATGGCTGCGTCCCCTATTTTGGAAAATCAATCTGTTCTAAATCAGAAAATCGTTCCTTAAAATCAGAGAAAATTATTTTAAAATGATCCACAATGAGTAGTACAGCATCTTCAGTCATCTCACATTTTCTTAGCCAATGAAGCTGGACAAAACTTTTGTGAGAAATATTTTTGACACACCTCAATAAATGTAACGAAGCCAAACATCTTCATCTTTGCATCCACAAGAGTTTTATCTGATCCTTGAAGTTGTTTATTCTCTCAACAGATTTAGTTTTTGAATAATTATATAACTCACAAATGCTTTACCATCAACAGTTTTCAGGTGCTTCATTTCAGGCTTGTCACTTAAAAAGTCACTAAGAACATCAGATAAATCCACGAATCTTTTCAAGCAATTCCCCTTTGAGAGCCACCGTACCTCAGTGTAAAGTAAAAGTCTCTCACAGCCTGCATTTTCCTTTTCACAAAATTGTCTGAAGAGAAGCTTACAATTTGCATTAGCTTTGATATAAATACATTTTATAACAGAACGTATTACCTCATTAAGAATAAGAGTAATGTTTTTGGCCACTTAGTTCTCTATATGAATAAAACTGTGCACAAGAATCATTTCTGAATTCTCATCTTTCATCAGTTTTAAGTGGCCTTTTTTTGCCCATCATAACAGGAGAACCATCTGCAGCACACAATGTTACGTTTTCTATTGGTATATTATTGACGCGTAAGTAATTGTTGAGCTTACCATATATATCAGCGGCGGAAGTGGTGGTTTCTAAGGATTTACA
Organism: Trichonephila clavipes; assembly: GCA_019973935.1. Taxonomy (NCBI): domain Eukaryota; kingdom Metazoa; phylum Arthropoda; class Arachnida; order Araneae; family Nephilidae; genus Trichonephila; species Trichonephila clavipes. Next base: position 1,561,032 of record BMAU01017316.1, on the reverse strand, counting down.
GAATACCATTTCTTCAGCCAAATTCACCTTTATCAATATATCTTGAATATACTAACAATAAGACCTCACTGTCTCTCAAAGTTGATTCCTCCATTTGTTTTCAGAAATATCTGGATTTCAACTTTTCAACAAATTGTGTTTCTATATCTCCACTCATTTCATTTATTCTTCTACTAACAGTATTGTTACTGAGTGGCAGGGCTTTAACAGCGGTGTCATCCTTTTCCAGGACTATTTTAAGAAATGCTGATATTGATGGTTTTATTAATTAATCTCCTATAGTACGATTTTTCCACATTTGGCAATGAGTAAAGGTATCTAATAACTAACCGCAAAAAGTACGATTGACGCTAACAGTTTGTTATTAAACATATACTTTATTTTTGATCTTCTTGAAAACTTCTCTTTTAACGACTCTAAATAATTTAAATCTGAATTTACTTACGCACTATGTTTCGACTTGAAATGCAACACAAGACGACGTGGTTTCATTGATTCGTTGGTCAAACATTGTTGGCATAAGAGACAGAAAAGTGATCATTCGTCATGCATAGCGGGTATGAATTCAAGTTTTAAATATTCCTCTGAATATTGACGAACTTTTCTTTTTCTTCCACTACTCATTTAATGCATAGGGTTTGTGGCTAAAATAAGTAAAATTATAAATAATTAAAGAAGTAGGCTCTTCAAGTCAAATATTTCTGAATAAGGAATATGAATATCAACGAAAACGAAGTATTGTAGAAACAGTCCAGTTTTAGCGTGCGTGGTATAAATGCAATATACTGTTAATTATACATAGTTGCTGAATTTAATTGATATATAAATAAATAAAAAAATAATATATTATTTTTTTAGTTCCCTAAATTAAAATTCAGCGCATTAATTGACACATAAGCCACATATTATTATAAGCAAATACAGAGCAACACGGAAATATGTTGGACACAGGACTAAACGTAAGCAAGATGAGAAGCAAACTGAATGTCACTTACGCTGATTGGCCGAGAAAACATTAGCTCTTCTGACAACATGAGTCCTGCCTTTTTCTTGGTCCACAGAGACATGTGAATGGGAAAACTGGAAATATCTTGTTTATCAATTACACATGTAGATACAAATACTTTTATGAATGCATTAACTCAAACATTCACATCCACAGACTCACTAAAAACAATTCACTGTTAATAAATCATTCTCGAATTTCCCCATAGTCTTGGGTATAATTAGCCGAAGGATGCACGTCCTGCCCATTAAACACCAAAATATTGCCATGTCTCACCGGTGGGGCCTGCGCTCCAGGTTGGGAATGACGGGTATAGACAGATGTAGTATTTGCGCTGGAATCAAACATGATGAGAGGGAATCTTTAGCTTGTTTAACACCAGAACCGCGGCAGTTTCGGTATACCTAAAACCGCGGGTGGGATCAAATTGACCCCAATTAATAAAAACCTATATTGTTATGCTTGAAGTACGCTGTAATTATTTAGCAATGACATTTATTAATTTTTAACATAAAATTGTTACAATAAGTGATAAAAAAGAATAATATATTGCAATATGGAATATCGTACACACACACAGTTAATAAAATATACAGACATCTTGAATAGCAATATTTAGTTTCTCACCAGTCGAGATTTCCTACACGCAGTTAATGCTCATTTTGGGTAACTTCTTTCTATATATTTTGTACACTTTCGACTTGTCGGTATTTTACAGAACAAGTATCTACAGTTTTTTTCTACACTGGAAAACTTTGCAATTAACCCTTTTTCGCAGTAGTATCCACTTCTTCAGTAGTATCCACTTTTGTCTGCGCATTGACTTGTACTCTATTTTGTAAATATATGCGCACTACCCAACACTGCAATGAGTTATTGAAGATATTCTCTAATCGTAAGTTTTTTTTTTTACCAGTAACTTCTTTGTATAAAATCCATGAATTAATCTCTGCAAGATCAAGAATATTGTAGAATACATGAACTGGCCTCCTCCTTCATCCTGCCTCTTCACAGAATAATTAAGAGCCATTTGGTCGGCAATGTCGACACAAAATTTTGTTGAGTTATAAAATTATACCGTTTCTGGAAGCTTTTTTGGGTCATTATTGCTGATATTAACTGTGGGATGAAGGGGCACAATGATAAGACATTTTTGTCTGGTTTTTCTCCAATGAATTGTCAAAGTTATATCATCATCATGTCACAGTAATAATGTATGGTATACCCGCATCTTTACTTTTTTCACAACTTCAGGTACTTCTTTCCGATTTCGTTTCATCCTCCCACTGAAACAAGAATTCTTCATTTTTAACATTTGGAACAGATTTAGTGTAATGAAAAAGTTATCTGTAAAAATATTTCTTGCTTTATTTTTGAAATATTCTATGAAACGCAAAATGACGCATTCGGAGAGAAATGCGTTTACAGGACGTTCCTCATATTACAAAAATATGGAAAACTATTGATCATATATTTACTATTGATTTTAGTAGCAATCCAGAACTTCATACTAAATTTATCTGGTTTACTTGGCATATATTGCGTGAAGTGACATCTAGCTGTAGACGGAAACACTTGTTCATCAATAGTTATATGTGGTTCGATCTTAGAGCAAATTATCGAATTTTCATTAACTTTCTTCCAAATTTCCGAAATCAAACACAATTTATCTGTTTTAAGGCGTTCAGATCATGTAGTTTTTTGTCGAATTGCAGAAATTTGATAAGTTCTCTGAATCAATCTCTCGCCGTAGTATCGCGGAAAAACGGTGGACCCCAAACAACAGACCACAGTCTATCAAGCTGTAGATTATTTGCTCCGTATATACCTTGAACATACAAAATTGATATAAAATCATCTATATCTTCTAAAGTCGTTGGCCATTTATTTTGATATGACGAAGCATAGGCTCATCTATAAGTAGTATCTCGGAAATATTTGCATAGCCATTTTTAATATTTCGCTTTGCATAACTATTTGGGCCACTTTTTTCCATGAAAATATTATATTCAATAATTCTTCCACACGTACAACTACCAGAAGTGATGCATTCTCTACCCATTTCATCCTTTCTAACAAAAGTTCAAGAGTTCATTTCGACTGGACTTGAATCTGATAACTTTTAACGTTCATTTACATTGTTTTTTTTCTAGAATTGGTTTTTCTGCTAGTACATTGTACAGAAAAATTAGATACGTTATCTTAGAGGACTAAAAAAAGTTTTTCTCACTCCAGGAATCTTTGAATTGCAAATTTAGTACTCGTGATTATAATAGTGTCAAAATGACCCATTACGCGGTTTTAGGTATAAGTATTAAAAACAAAAAAAAATGATAATTATTTCACGTATCAATATTTTCACGGGTTGTTATTGGTATAAAAATAGAAAAAGTCAAGAAATTTTTTTCAATCCCGATAGAAACTTTTTGAGAAAATTGAAAACAAATTGCTTTTGAGTCAAAATGACCCCATCCACGGTTCTAGTGTTAAATTTATCTGACAGTTGTTAACAATGCACAAATATGGGAAGGAAATATAAATAGGTTCTTAACTTGAACAGAATTTTACTACACAAAAGACACAATAAAAAATGCCCTTCCCTTTTATTTCAAAAAATTTTGTTAATAAATTCCATTGAAGAAGTGTTATTCTTGTTAATTATTCTTATTTATTAAATAATAATGCAAATATAAAATACTCTCTCTATATATAAAAAACAAAATCATTTATTTAAAAATTTCCATTCAGGGACCGAACTCAAAAACCCAAATTTCCGCTCAAGAATGTTTGTATACAATATACTACGAGCCTGAAAGGGACTATTTCGTAAAATCTCTACTTAATAAATTATGAGCTGTTATTTTTTTATAAATAGGTGAGAATGAAGATATTTCGCACATTCCACACTAAAAAAACAATTGATTGAGGAGAAAATGTATTTTTGGCAATCTCGATTAAAAATCACTGCAATAAAAGTTCTTCCTTAATTTTTTATGGAGATAATTAATGTTTTATTTCCTTATAATGTTAGATTTTCCTTATAAGGTCAGATTAATTTTCTTAAGACACAGCGGTATGTCGTTAGTGAAGAAGCATAATAATATTTCAACACATTGCAAAAACCTTGATTGAATGATTTATAAAAAACGCGTAAAATCAAAAACAGTATTTATAGAACATTTAGCATATTTAGTTATCTTCCAAATATTTTTCTTGTTTCATTTCCTTGGAATGTTTTTATTACGTACCCTTTTCTCTCGGTAAGAATAATATTTATATTCCCATATCAATAAAGATGCATATTTCAAAAAATAAGTATGTGCAAATTTTTCTTTTAATTTAAATAAATTAGGATCTGAATATAATTTTATCTGTCTGGAGCTTCATTTTCCAACTGGATGGATTTAAACTTTTTGTCCTTGGTATAATTTTGATACGTATTAAAATTTTACAAGTGAAATATTTTGATAGTTAATTATTGAATTAAAAACATGTGTGCATTATTTTTCGTGGTATCTAACTTTCTCTATTGTCTTTATTTTCAAACATATCTAAAAATATATCTTTGTCAAACGCGATGCATCGTGATTCCATTTATACAGTAGTGTTAGGAATTTCTTTAAGATTCAAAATGAGTTAGCTAGATACATTAACATCTAAATATAATTAATAAAATTGCTTAAGTAAAAAAACGGCATGACTGTAGGTTTAAACTTCTGAAAAACGGGATATACATATATACAAGGGTTGGGGCAAAAGTAATGGCAACTATTTTTTTTTTCTTGAAAATACCAGTCCGGTTGGAAAATGTCTCATATACAGACGGATTGACAAGGTTTTAACTACATGTGTGGACAATGAATAGCACTGAAATATCGTAACATACTTATTTATTACGGTAGTATACAGGGCAATATGGCCTTAAAGGTGAAGAAGAATGACAACACAGTACACATAAAGTTGACATGGCAAACCTGGGCCTAAAGACCCTCAATGTAGTCCCCTCCTACTATTATCATACGCCGACAACGATGTAGGAGGCGCTAAATACCACCAACCTTAGCATTTGCCGCGCCATATGTGAGTCGGGTCACCTATTGGTACACAGGATTAGCAATGTTTTTTCGTGTTGGATACCACCTACCACGTATTGGTTCCTTAATCTTGGGAATGTGATCAAAGTCACAGGGTCAGATCAAATTCATTATGAAATTCCATCGCATTCCTCCCTGATGTAAATGGGCTGCTCAAAACGGGTTACTTCCATCCCACACGAACTCATCAACTGACTGATCTCACAGCCCTCGCTGGGCTACTACCAGCTGTCACGGAGCAGTTGTTCTGCAAACACACGATGTCTGCAGAACTTCCACACGACACATATACGTTTGTGATCTGCTCACATATCTACAAGAAAAAAAAATTGCCATGACTTATGTCCCAACCCTCGTATATAATCGAGTGGATGACTTTATTTACTTAATTATTGAACTATGTTGTTGATGTAATGATGGTTGTACTGATGAGGCACCTTTTTTGCGGAAAGTAATCCATTTTTATTTCATTTAGACACTTAATTACGACACACATAAATAGAACACGATGTACGCATGAGTAATATTATATAATGAAAACAAGTAGCGGTTCCTTGGAAAGGGGCTTTATAGAAAACGGTAACCGGAAGTTCAAATATTCATATGGCATTCGAGAACATCTCTTCTGATTGCTCCAGATAATCGGATGATGCACATTATATAATTCTTAATTTAAAAATGCTGACTATAAATTTCGAAAAGATGAAGTTACGATTACATCCCGCTTAGCAGGTAACTAACCACTGCTTATTTACGCGATGTCCTGGAGGGTCAGGATCCTTACAAATATAAATTTTTTTAGGATGAAAGTAACGTAAATTATTACATAACATAACAACTTTCAAAAGTCTTTGCAAGTACCAAATGGTTTTATCAAGAAAAATGCTTTAAACAAATTATTGGTTTCGAATGCATTTTTTAACTCAAATCATGTCCCATTGAAAATACTCATTATTTATTTTTAATTCGTATTTTTTTACACAATTTTAGTTGTTATTCATAAAAATAATCTTAAATATTGAGAGAAAATTAATGCCATTGGGGCAAAAGCGTGGGGTGTTCTATATTAATTGCTATAATTTTTTACAAGTTCTATTCCGAAATGGGAAGTTAGTGTAAAAGTGTAATACAAACCACTCCACGCTTTTACCACAATCACATTAATTTTCTCGTTAATCATTTTATTCTTATATTAAGAAGGATTTTTTTTACTTTTTAGTTCGATTCACACTATAAAAGTGTATTTTTTAGTTTTTTAAAAAAATAATTTATTTTTCAGATTTTAGTTGGAATCTACAATGAAAACCTGTTTTCTTCAGTTTTTAAAACTATAATTTATTCTTTGTTGAATTTATCCTTCATTTGATATTTGGAGCCGGAATTATGTGCCTGCTGGATTTGGTCTTGCTCTTCAATGGATATTAGTTAACGGGGGGAAAGGTATTTATTCTCTCCGCTTACGGGGCCTCGGATGAGTCCCATATTGCTACATTTAAAAAATTCTGTCTCTATAGATACAAATATAACTAATAAAAGCGTGTTAAGAGGAAATATTAAATGTCAATCGTATTATCACCTTTTAAAAGTATTGCTATAAAGTTAATTCCTATCATCACTTCTAAACATATAGCTTTATGAAGATAAAATATACTTAGCAGCAAGGACATAAATTATTTTTAGTCACATGCACGAGTTTTTTTAATTTCCAATTTCAAAAAAACTACTCACTCACTCTACTCTTTTTCACATAAGGAACACAATTTTTTTGCTTTATTTGTATTAACCGCAAGTCTATTCACGGTTTCAGGTTTGCTCCTTAATATTTTAGTCGCTAAATCAGGAAATGGCATAGGGAGATAGTCGCCAAATCTGAAAATGGTTTATGCAATGAGTCGCCAAATCTGGAAACGATGTAATGAATTAGTCGCCAAATCTCGAAATTCTTTTTTATGAGGATCCTAATCAGGACAATGAAGCAAAATTATGAAATTGTTGTTTTGTCATCGGTTCTTGACAAGTGTGCAAAATTTCAAATCAATCTCACCTATAAAAGTGGGTAAACGTCGAGTTCAAGATTCCATTACATACAGGTGAAACTTATAAAAGTGTGTTAAAAGGCTGCTTATGCATGAGATATACAGTTTCAGTCTGTACTTACATAAGAAAAAATTGTAACGTGAAAAAATTACAATGAAAAGGGGACCAGGAAAAAATATTTAATTGCATAAAAATGTATGATGTTTAAATGTATACAAACATAAAATATAAAGTTTCCTGTATTCAACAACCTAACAAATGCTAAGTGTTCAATCATGACGTGTTTAAAATATTAAGATTGATATGAATAGAGTAAATGCAGATATATTTTAGCTACATTTTTGAAGAAAATATTTTCAAATAGCATATAATACGAATCTAAAATGCTATTACATCAAGAAAATAAATAGTTCATCGCTATTCAAAAGGATGCACCGTATTTATTTTTTTATTTGAAAATTATTTTTATGTATGTGATATCTAAAAGTAAAAATTCGGTGAACCCCTCAGTTTGAGGTACAGGTGGCTTAGTTGGATAAAGTACCTGTCTAGTAAACAAGAGATCACGAGTTTGAATCTCGTCGATGCCTGAACGTATTACTTTATTTTGGATTTTTATGAAATAATGGATGTTAGTATAAATAAAAAGTGTTTGATTGCAGGAGTCAAAGTTCAAAACTCTATAATATATTATTCATAGATGTTAAATTGAGTTGGTAAAGCTAATCCAGAGAGTTAACATTTGATTTCCATCTTTTCCTTACACAAAATAATGATTTTTTAATGAATCGGTATGTTTTGTAGTATAATGTCAAATAAAAATTGCACGGAAGCTATTAAGCAAAAAGAGACACAATAAAAATGCTTAATTTTGTGGTAATTGTCTTTTGAAGTGATAAGTAATTGTATTATTACTAGCTGCAAGGTCTGACGTTGCATGGGTTTCTTCAAGTGTCTAGCTTTTCCCCTTGAAATTTTATCTTACTCTCTCAGTGTTCGTAATTCCTGGTGTCCGTATGATTTCTGTATTAATGTTATTAATATCCTCTTTTTCGAAGTTTCTTCCACCTCTTTACCCCGTCATACGGTTCTGTTTACTCTCCATTTAGCCCGTCGTTGCACGGGCTTTTTTCGTGGGTATAACTCTATATGTCCCCGTGGGAATTTTCCCTTTCTCTCTGGATGCCAGCAATTCTAGGTGTGTTATGCTTGATGTGAGTTATTTCTATATTTTTGTCATTTAAATTGCCCTTTCCGAAATTTCTTCCACTTCTAATTTTGTCAGACAGACTTTTTTTTGTCAGAGTTCGCCTTTTTCATTTATTACTTTTCCCGTTGTTGTGCAAGCCCGGCGTTGTGCAATCATTTTTTCAAGTGTAAAATTCTTTTTTCCCCGGGATAAGATCTTTTTTTTTACAAATTTCCATTTTCGGTTAATAATTTACAAAGCTAATGCAGTTTTATTCACAAGAAAAAAATCTACGAACTCATTATTGAATAATTAATTTTGTAATAAATAATAGTAAAAACAATACAGCTTTAACTTTTTTTTTTAAAAAAAATATTAATTTATACTCATTTTTGTTCAATAACAAATCAAACATTCTTACAGTTAGCTATTGAAACGACTGCTTATTTTTGGATGCGTTTTCTTTAATTCATGCGTAAACAAATGTATCTATTTATGTAAGGATATCTTTGCAGGAAACGGTAAGCGGAAAAACGCGCCGAAGATACCAAAAGATGGGAAATGATCGGAGAAATCCGTTTTGACCATTTAATTTCTTAAATTACAATTATTTGAAAATATGTTAATTAAAAACGATAAAAAGCACAATTTGTCTGCATTGTTATAACAATGAAGACCCGATTTGGCGGAAAATTGATTTTCGAATCTCCAACTTACGTCATTTTTATAACAATAACGTTGTTACAAGAATGCAGGTGGATATTGAGTTGAATGATTTTCATGTTTTTAACTAATTGAAAAATATCATAATATATATATATATAGTACAAACAGCGTACTCGTATCATTCCCAATCGTTTGGTACCACTGTCGAGTTTCTAAGTGGTGTGGTTCGGGAGAAGATAGACACAAATAGATAGATAGATATATACGTTTGGTTACGCATGGATTTTAATAGTGTAGATTAATTTTTTTGAAAAAAATCATATTAAACTCTTTTTTGCTGGAAAGGGGAAAAAAGTTTCCTCAATGAATGTCGGTGAAGCATTTGGTAAGAGATTGAATAATTTATAGATATAAGGGTAGTGATAGAAGGAAATGCTTTTGTATCAAAATTTTTATAAAGTATTTTGTAAGTATAAATGTGTGTATGTGTGAGAGAGAGAGAGCAAGAACAAATAATATATAACTTTTTTATAGAAATTATATGAGGTTATTAAAATTAAATAATGCGTTATGCACATTTCTTGGAAATTTATACTTATACAGTATGGACACAATAAAAAAGATAAATTTTCCTCCTTAATCGTTTTTTATACTGAGGCATTTTTTTCATTTCATTCGTATCCTCGTTTCTGAAGAAAATCCCATGAAACGTATGTTAGTTTGTGAGAGCAAATTGCTTATCTTTAGGAAAGTAAGATTTTCACTTTTGCACAAAAAAAAAAAATGTTTCTGTAAATGATACAAAAGTTATTTTACCTCCATTTACGCATAAACATTGACATGAATATGAGCACTTCTTTCAATTAAGAAACATTCTTTCACAAATTGTATTTTGCATCTGAAAGGAAATAAGTATAAATTTTTTATCTTACAAAATAAAGTTACCTTATTTTAAAATTATCTTTCATTGTGTAAGATGCATAAGAGATGGTGCATAACTGTTTCATCAAAGAAATATTAAGAAGAGTAAAAAATGATTGGTCCTTTCTTTTCTACATATAAAATAAGTTCTTGCTTTCTTGTTTAAATAATGTCTAAATTAAAGTTAACTTAAAGATTTCTGTTTTTTAAAATTTAAAATCTTTGTTATGATTAAATTGTGATTTACCTTGCCTTTTTTTCATTTTAGATTTGTTATTGATTTCAAGAAGTACATTTCATGACAAGGAGAAAGAAGGGAATGTGTAAAGTGTAAGAAAATGTGTAAAGAAGAATTCTGAAATTGATTTTTTATCTTAAAATTACATTTATATATATGATACCTGATAAGGCTAATTTAAAGCAGTGATTTTGCAGGCGGCATAGTTTAATTGTCTAAAGAGCCTCTCTAGTAAACAGGATATCACGGGCTCGAATCTCGTTGGAGGCTGAATGTATTTTGGATTTTTATTTAAGAATAGAAGTTAGTACGAATAAATTGTTTAATTGTGAGTCTAAGTTTAAAACTTAATAATATATTTTGCATCGATGTGTCTGTCCAGCATCTTAGCATTCTATTTCCTCCATTTAACTACGCAAATTGGTAAATTTAATTTTAGGGCAAATATCTCGTCACCAAATCCAATGTAGTAAAGAATTTTACAAATGATCATACTGAAAAGATTTTAAGATACAACGTTTCAATTTACCATAAAATACTTAGATTATAAATATACCGGCAAAAAGAGTTGGTTCTTATTATAAGCCTATAGTACCAATCAGTTGTGTGACACTTTTATGACTAGATTGCTGACGCCTACCAGACGAAAATTATGTTGCATAAAATAAATCTTAATGTATTCAAATCTTTCGAATTATTTGTTAACAAATCATTGCATTAGCGTTATATATTCGGAAATAATTTTTAAGTTGTACCGCACCACGTACATTTAATTTTTATACGTAAAATATTTCTTTCCATTTTATAACACTTATTTCTGAAACAAAGCCAAGTGCCTTTTATTTATAGTTATCTAAATAAGTGGAATTAATATTATAGTTTCTTTTATTTGAGTAAAACTGTTACATGTTATACATTTTAAAATATGCCCAAGCTAATTAAATAAAGAACAAGTTCTTTTTTTGAAATTATTCTTTTTTGAAATATTACTTATCAGAATCACACTCTCTAATACCTTTTTTTAATCTATTAACCTTCTTTATATTGTAAACATGCCATTCCTTGTACTCGTATTGATAATTTCTTAATTCCTATATGATAAAAGGAAGTTGAACGCGTACGAAACCTACATCGCGCAAAATTCTACTTTAATTTTTAAAACTCTTTCTTCTGACTTTTATTTGATGAGTATAAGTAAATGCATTTTGAGTGAGTGAGAGAACATTAACCTCGCACTGTTCATTTTGGCAACAAACCTCGTAATTTTGAGCCACGGTTAAGTGACGAGGATGACACCTGAGCTAACACCACCTCTCTCCTAACTACCATACCACACCAACGAGAGAACGTTTGAGTTCTGGATAGATTTAATGTGCATCTCTGTCTTTCACGGGTTGGGTCTTTACGGGTACTGTGCTCGAACTAGTGCCAAGCCAGCCACGATCCGATACCTCGTCTACTAGACTACCATGGCCACAAATGCATTTCGAAGGTATTGCTTCTAACTAGGAAGAGGATATTTTCTCTTTTTTGAATGTAGCGCATGGAAGTGTATCCTTAGCCTTCTTGTGATATATACTAGTTAAGTAGGAGTTCGCATTGTAGTGGAAAAGGAAAAAGTGAATCAAAATGTAATATTCTTTGGACTAATATGCTTCTATAACCTTCATCCAACTCTTACAGTGCAATACCGCATTAATTGCATATCAATCATTAAGAAAATCGACGCAATCAAATTACTTCGATTCCTCCTAAACCTTAGAGAAAATGTTTCTAAAAGTGAACCAATTATTTTTTATTTTAGTGACATTTTTACTTTTTATAATTCGTTCCATATTTCTTCTCTTTTAAACAGATTTAGAATGATTTTGAGCAGCAACTTTTGTCGCAAGTTAAACTACAGAAAAATTATTTCTCCCACATGATAGAGATTCAAATGTCTGACAAACTTCTGGTCTGTTATTCAGAGTTGGGGACTCTCACCATACTTTTAGACGGCGAAATTTTTCAAAATTAGAAAGAATAAAACGATGTTAGATAATATTTAACCTTTCGATAGCTTATCATGAATTCTTTGACAAAATCTGTAAAACAAGTCCACCACTAACAAAACAAAATCCTTTATATGTGAGTGATCTACGATATACATCGAAACATGTTATATTTCGACTGAAATTTTAAAAATGATATAATATGGTATTAAGATTTCTACAGCTTTTCTTGATCTTTTGAATTTTATTTATCAAACGATGTCGTTTCTTATACCTATTGAAGTTGAACTGTATTACACACCCTTGCCAATGAATTAGAAACCAACGATCAATATTTTACTGGACCACCTTTCGCACTGATAACTGCTCTGATTCGCTTGGAAATCAAGTCTATGTAATTGTAGAATGTGTTTACATCCAGCGAATACCATGCGTTTTGGTTATGCAGCTTTTTAGATTGTGTAAATAAAATGGAAAAGGAGAGCGTTGTTGGATGTGTCTTTCCACCACATTCGCCACATTTTCTATCGGGTTAAGATCCGGGCTTTGCAATGAAAAGGGAAGATATTGAAAGTAAGACTGATGCTCAGTTAACAAATTTTAAACACTTCTGGCATAATTCATAGGTGTACTATTTCCATGAAGATTCTATTTCTATCAGGGTAAAAATGGAACAGTGAACATTGCACTTGGTCTGAAAGTATATCTAGGCATCTCATCGCTTATAATCGTAGAACAGCAGAACATGCCAAAAATATGATACTCCCGTCATACCTTTGCACATTGCGAGTAAGGCAAGATAAAATTTAGGCTTCTTGGGGTTCTCACCAAGTTGGAGGGTTTCCATCAGTGCAAAATAAGGTCTAGCATGATTCCTTCGACCACATTGCTTATTACCAATCATCATATGCCCTGTATCTTTTGCCCCCGACATCACTGCAAATGGATCTTTGCATTTCGGGCGAAATAAATGTTTTTTTTCATAGTCATTGTTACTATTCCTATCCTCTGCACCGGAGATCTGAGGGGAAGAGCCACTATTCATAGCCACCTATATCTTGATGTAATAATCGAAATGTCCCCAAACATGGTAGGTAGATAGATGGTTACATATAAAGTAAGATTCCTTATACACTCATGGACAAAATAATTAGCGCACCAAGAAGGAGTCGTCAAAATGAAACGAAATTTTACTTACATAATGACTACTTTGATATAAGTAAATGATTAGAAAATCAAAGAAAAAGGATGAGTTATTTCAGAGAAAAACGTGAAAGAATGCATGATTTAATACCCTGTTAAACCCTTCCTGGTACCAATGCACGATGCGATGCAATCGAACATTGAGGTATACAAATCCTGTATGCTGTCTTAAGACATTTCATACCATATTTGCTGTTACCTTGCATCTAGTTCGTTCAAACCCGTGGGATGGCCAACTAGCCGTCTCAAAAGATTCCAGAAATGCCCAATTGGAGACCAATCTGGGGATCGGGCAGGAAAAGGAAGGGTAGTGACAATGCGGATACAGTCTTGTGACACCCTTGCCGTATGATGCTGAGCATTGTCTTGTTGAAAATGGCTCCTGTGAGCCGTTGTATGAGGGGCAACACATGTGGATGTAGGATGTCACTGGGCTGTCATGTGGTGCCACGGATCAATACTAGGGGTGACCATGTATTGTAGGCAATGATATCCCATACCATCACACCAGCTGTGGGAGCGGTGTGTCGTTGTAAAGAACAGGCAGGATAGAGGCGTTCTCCACGGAGTCTCAACACACGAACATGATTGTCATCACTTTTGAGATTAAATCTGGATTCTTTGCTAAAGACGACCTGGTTCTCTTACGCTGCAGTCCAGTTTCCTCGTGCTCAGCACCCTTCCAAACTGAGCCGTTGATGGGTGGTCGTCCAGGGCAGCACACGTAATGGACACAGCGATCCAAACGCCCTTCAACCAGGAGCCTTCATATGGTTCGAGAAGACACAGGGGCTCCTAGGGAAGGTAATAATTGTACCTGGATGGCGGCTGATGAAGCAGTTGGCTGTAAGCGTGCTTTTCTTATGATGTGGTAGTTTTCTCGATGACTGGTCTGTCGAGGGCATCAAGAGCCTGATATTCATGTAAATGACATCTCTCGGATCCACTGGTCCCAACACCTCCTCACAACTCAATCAGAGCGGCCTAATTAACAAGCTATTCGCCAAGCTTACCACCCAGCTTCCATCATGGTGATGATTCTACCACTCTCAAACTACGACAGCTGCTCATATTGTCTTCGAAAACGACGTAATGACATGTCTACCTCAGCTGTAAACAATTGAGCATACTCAAACCAGCTTTGGTTATCGGTTTTATACTCCAACTAGAATGACGTTAGACGTCCTCTACCGGCTATACGTAATGAGCAACAATGCTGCATTTCTAATCATTTGCATATCTCCTTAAAACATGTACCTTCATGCCAAATTTCACTAAGATCCCGCAATTATTTCTTGGTGCGCTAATTTTTTTGTCGATGATTGTAGGGAAAAAATAGGCATATAAAATGCCAGTAGGGCAGTGGTTCTCAAACTTTCAATACTGGCGACCCAATTTTCAATAATATTTTTTATCGCGCCCCCTAAAAATAATAATGTATTGAATGCAATAATAATGCACTTTGGCGCTAAAGCTACAATACGATCATAATTATAAACCGTACACATTAACAAGATAAGTATTAAATTTTGTATATGTTACTTTTAAGTAATATTTTTTTTAACTTTTTAGTTCAATTCACTATAAAAGCGTGTTTTTTAGTCTGTTTTAAAACTATAATTTACTTTATAGTTATTTTTACTATACACGATAAAAATCACAATTCCAGTGAATAATTTAATTAAGAGAAAATATACTAACCTACTTTCAAGGACTTTTAAATTTTTCTTAGAAAATTTGAGAAAAAAATCCAATAAAACTAAAGAAAATGTCCTAAATGTGCGTTTCCTTAATAAATATCATAAATCACAGACACTTTTCGCTAACAACACAGGAACGTTATTTTCCAGCCAAACTGTCATATTTTTTCACGTTTTTGTAATTTTGCTGTTGATTGATGATCTACAAATAGCATTTCGAACTTTTTCTTCCTTGTGTCTTTTTGACAAGGCAAAGTGCTACATTATGGCTTCATAGTTTTCTTCATAGACATCTTTAGGCAGCATTTGAAAATATCAAATCAACTTAAACGTTTCATGTCTAACGCTTTTCTGATATTTACTTTCACTATCATGTTTAATATGCATTATTTCAGTAGGTTCTTTAATTGCTTGATCAGTATCAACTTACTTCAATAGGGATCACAGATGCCCATTTGTTTTTAATATTCTGCTTATTTACATTTATAAACCATAGTAAGTCGTACAACACAGCAATCAAAACCACAAAATTGTTCATGGGGAATCTGTAGCTTAAAAAAATAATTGTGTAAAACGTTTTTCATTATGCATTTTATGTTTCAGAATACTCATGCTTATCCATATATCATAAAACTCTTTCACGTGGAAAAAGATGAAACAGAAATATATTATATATATTTACAACTTCCCTAAAAAAAAAGACGGAGCTAACCGTACCAGTAAGTTCGAAGGTCAGCGAAAGTAATATTTTAGGTTGAAAGAAACGTAATATAAAAAAAATCTCTCATCGTTTGATATCGTTAAAAGAAACGTAAAAAAAAATCTCTCATCGTTCTCATATTGACTGCAAAACAAACAAAATATTTTTTTTAAATTTGGTTTTAGGATCAAAGATGGCTAATGAGCGTTTGAAGTGGAATCTTTTATTTTTGATGATCACCAGATGATAAAAATAAATTATATCAGTGTAAATGTGTATTTTTTATTATGTCAGAAAGCATTTCATTTTACTTCATTCCAAAAAATTATTTTTTTAAACCTTTTATTTTCAATATGCTCGCGCCCCCAGGGGGCGCGCTCTACAGTTTGAGAAACACTGCAGTAGGGAGAAGGGGGGCTAAAGTGCCGTTGTCCAACTAGAGGGAACTGCTTTGATGGCAGTTGATAGCTTTTCAATTTCCAATTCGACATGCAATGGAGGGAAAACATGAACTTATTAAAAGAAAAGTTTGCTAGGAAATATTTATTGATTGAAACCGATAGGTGCAATGTATTAAATTTTAAACATCTTTGAAACTTATACTTATCTATCTATAACATTTTTGTAGAAAACAAAAATGTTCATTGAAAATAAGTTGAACTTTAAAAAAACACTTTTCTTCCCATTTCTTTTTTTTAAAGTCAGACCTAATTTAAAATTAAATGCAACTTTCAGATGAATGTTCCGTAATTAAGGAAAATACTCACTAATTAGGCAGGAAGAAATAATTTCAAAATACTGAGGTAAATTACGTGATAAGGAGTTTGTGTCTTCCCACACAGTCAAAAAGAAGAGCTGAAAGTAATAAAAACTATTTTAGTTGTTTCCCCAGAATTCTTACACATTTAGAATTCTTCATTAGTTTAAAATATATGTGTGCTCAATATTGTTATTTTTAATAGTTTGCACAAGCAAGATCCATTTTATTTTTAAAACAATTTTCTACAAAATATAAAATAAAAAAAATTGTAACATATCTTTTATTTAAGAAAAATTTGCTCATATTTATAAAATCAATAAAACCGTTCAAATTCATTTTCAATAGGAAAGCACAAAGTTCAATTGCCTGTCGGGATTAGTGAAGAAAAAAATCGCATAATTTTGGTTCTTTCACGTATTTTTATACATTAGAAAATTAATCAGTCTAGAATATGGTATTTTAAAAAAAAATAAATTTTTTGTTAAAATGTTACTATTACAGATTTTAAATTTCTCTTGGTGAAAAAACAATAACTTCACGTTGTGTACCTAACATAATAATTTTATAACCTAGCATGTGATAATTTAGAAAATGCAAATGTTTTATATGTTGAATAATTTTAAGCAAAATATTGTATAAGCCGACATATGGTGCATATTCCAAAACATGTAATATATAATAATCTAGAATAAACTGCTTGTTATTTTAAAAAAAATATTCAGGTTTTAATTTTTTTTACAAAATCTTTCGAAGTGTAGTGTGATTTAAAAGATATATTTTAAATTGCACAGGACGTTGCTTTTGTTTAAATCTAATTTTCATAATATATTGATACATTCATGATTTTTTTCAATAGCGATAAGTAAATATAACCTAAAAATGTAGATATTCATTAAAAACATATCAATTCATTCCTTTATCAAATACGTATACACCAACGTTTTGTACACCTGTGCAAACATTTTTATTTAAAAAACTAATTACATACGAATTTTAAAACGTATCTGAAATTCAATCTCCGTATATGATTAAAATCATATATTTTATACAATTATTTACATTATGTAACAGAATGAAATAGAATAGGAGAAAATATTAGAAATATCTCATTTAATGATTATGTGTGGACAGAAATATAATTTATAACAATTTGTGTGTGTGTTATAATTTGACAAAAATATAAGCTTCATTTTGATAACTATTCTGGATGAGGAACCTATGAAACAGTGACACATATGTATTTCAACACAGAACTAAACTATAATGTATTATGAATATGCTGCAAAATTCGTTGTAAGAAATTCAAGATCTGGTTTTGATATCACATAATTTTTTTCGAATAAGACTTTGAACTTTATTTCATTTTCTAGCTATCATCAAATACAAAACATTTCTTTTTCTACTTAAAACAAATAATTTTTGATAAAAATACTTAAAAAAAGGTTGTTTATGAATAATATCTTACCTTTGAGAATGAGATTGAAAAGTGTTTAATAAATATCTTTATTTCATGATATGTAAATTTAACCAAATAGGCAAAATACTGCTAAGAATCGATTCTTTGAAAAATTCCAATGAAGATAAAATTCAAGCATAGGAGTGAAATACAGCGTCTTAGTATAGATATCAATGAGAACATTCTCGATTTGGCAAAATAATGCATTTTTATTGCCAGATTTGGCTGTATTTTATTTTTGCAATTATTTGGCAACTTACGTAGGCATATACTCTTAGCTTTTTATTTCATTTCTCATACACAACACAAAATGCCATTTCCATAATTCAATGCAAGCTTGGCACTAGACCACCGAAAAGTTTATGAAGCGAATAATAATACCAGGAAGGAACTAAATCAGTATTGTCTAATCTCTGGACGAATTAATATATTCCTTTTTTATTTCTTCTTTATTATTAAGACTTTTTTCCATCAAGTATTACCCGCTTTCCTTCGTTTCCCTCCTGACTCTTAATTATTTCCTTCATTAACAAAGTATTTTTTATATCACGCATTCTAATTGAAATCTATCCCCTTTTTTACACAAATTTGTTATGAGCTCATTTAGGATAAATAAAAACAGTTGTTGCTTTATTGATATTACAACAAAAATTATTTACAGGCATCTCTAGTTGTAGAAACTACCATTAACAGTACAATTCATGTTAAGAATCTATATTTAGATAAATGTCATCAAGGAAGTTCCTAATGACATTTGTGACATCTTAGAGATCTTTAAATTTTTTTTGGAAGTGTATTGTGAAAGTGCGTGTTACAAAATATATTATCAGAAACTAAAAATATGAGACTAATCATCACTTACCAATATACATTTTTTTCTTTCATAGTTATTTATTGAAATTTGCTAAGGGTATATATATATATATATATATATATATATCAAGATCCACTAAAGTACCTTGAAAGTAAATATATTTCCCTCCTTTAGAAAAAATAATAATTTCAGAAATATTGTATAAGTACATATTTCCAATTAACTAAAGTAGTGAGCGAGAAACCTACTTAATTATGAAATGCAAGCATTTAAACTTAAATCATATTTATTGTAATATTCCTTCATTTGGAAAACGTTAAAATTCGGATTCAGAAAACGTAATGGTAGCTATTAAAAAGGCTTATATTTGTGGTTGTAGTATTAGCTCGGGTGATGTTTTTCTCCTTTTCTTATGACAATGAAAATGTTTGCGTTAGTGTTTGCAGTGCGGGGATAACGGTTTTTTTTTCTGGTCCCGAAATCCGGGGATCGGAATAACTAATCCCGGGATTTAATTTTTGTCTGAATTATGTTTAAAAATTTTTTTCTCATCAAATTTTTCTAAGAATTTCATTTTTAGAAAATTTATATTTTCTTATGAAATGTGTACGTAGATTTTTTTCTGTAATTATGTTGTGTCATAGATAAAAATATGTATGCATCTCTCATTTCTCGTACGGATGAACGTCACCCAATGCAATACTCATACAATAATACAAGCAACATCTAAAGAATAGATTTGGTCACAGTTCCTTCTTCAATTAAATGCCATTAATTAATTGCAGACCTACTTGAAAGACTCCAAACTCTACAAATACAATTACATTACTATAACAGCTGAGAAGCAACTGTATCTTATATTTTAAATAAGACAACACTTGAAATCCACATTCACATTCTGATTCAATAACTGAATCAAGTTATACACCAAAACCATCAAGTGTAGCAGAAGAACTAGATAAAAATATCAAAAAGGAGTATGCACAATGTAGATATGAGACACTGTCATCGAAAATTCAAAAAGAAATTTTCTCTTTTTTTTAAATGGAAGGAGACCTGATGACAACATTAAAAAAACATGCTCCTATTTAATGACGATAACACCTACTAGTATACAATCCGAAAGAGCATTTTCTTCGACAGGATAATTTGTAACAAAAATACGAAGCCGTTTGTACGATGAAACGCTGCATGAACTGTGTTTTGGAACATCTGATTTGTAGACACACACAATAAATGAATAAATGTTTTTTTTAAATTTCAATATGTACTATTTTTATTTGTTTTTTTTATAATGAATGAAGTTTTTTTTATTTGTTTCAATAAAATTAACATTAAACCAATTTTAATCATATTTTCTATTTTATTACGCAATTTTCGAAAATTATTTCATGATTTTATTTTATAACCCATACATTTAAGATTCTAAAAATACTGTACTTTAGTTTGTACGATATTTAGAAGCAATGTTACAACCTAATTAGTAAACCGAAAATGGAGTTTTCAAATCCGGAAGCAGATCCCTACACAAAATATTTTTAAGATATTTAATTGAAATGTCCAGAACATATTTTATTTACCAGGTGAATGCATATCAAATGAGACGGTTGCTAACAGATGTCTCCACGCATATATGCAAACAACATGAAACCGTGACACGTGATTTTTTTATAGTTTGACCTTTGATACTCATTTTTTGTTAACATTTGAACGAGTTTCAGTGTGCATTGTATTTTTGTACTGTGTTCAAAATGTCGAATTTTATGCCTTCAGACCATGATTTGCGGACAGCATTAATTTTTTGTTACCATCTGAAGAAAAATGCTGCAGAATCGCATCAAACGCTTGTAGAAGCCTACGGTGGCAATGCAATGAGCCGTGCGCAGTGTTACAGTTGGTTTGAAAAGTTTCAAAATGGTGATTCCGATGTGAGAAAAGAGAAACGTGGCAGACCAACAAAACATTTTGAAGTTGCTGAATTTCAAACATTACTCGATGAAGATGATGGCCAAACGCAAGAACATCTTGCAGAACAATTGAATGTTGACCAGAGCACTGTTTCCCGTCGTCTGAAAGCAATGAGCAAGATAATAAAGATCGGTAGATGGGTACCACACGAACTAACGGACCATCAACAGGAAAACCGAAGAATCGTGTGCGAAATGTTGCTTGCCCGCTACAAACGCAAGTCATATCTCCATCGTATTGTGACTGGCGATGAAAAATTGATTTATTTTGAGAATCCCAAGCATAATCGATCAAATGTTGACCCCGGACAGCCGTCCAAATCGACCGCAAGGCCGAATTGCTTCGGCCGCAAGACAATGCTGTGTATTTTCTGAGATCAGGAGAGACCAATCTATTATGAGCTTCTCAAAACCGACGAAACCGTTGATACTGATCGCTACAAGCAACAATTACTTCATTTGAACGATGATATACTCGAAAAACGTGAGCAATACAAGAAACGACCACACAAAGCGATGTTCCTTGATGACAACGCTCCTAACCACCGTGCTAAACCGACCAAAGACATTGTTAAGGCCCTCGGCTGGGAGCCCTTAGCGCATGCGGCTTATTCCGATTACCACCTATTTGCATTATTGGGGCACACATTAGCTAACCAGCGCTTCACTTCTTACGAAAACTTCAAATCTTGGCATGATGACTGGCTGACCTCAAAAGACCTATCCTTTTTTTGGCATGGTATACACAACTTGCCCAAAAGATTGCAAAAATGTGTAGCTAGCGATGGATATTATTTCGAATAAAAAATATTAAGTTTTCGCAAATTTATTGAGTTTATTTAAAAAACAAAATTGTCTCATTTCATTTGCATACACCTGGTAGTTATGTCTGTGTTATGAATCAAAATCTAATATATGTGTACAGATTTATATACTTCATTGCTTTTTTATTAAAGAAATTAATTTTTTTAAAAAAAATCAATTTTTTGCATAAAATTTGGCATAATTAAAAACCCTTCGAAAGTATTACAAATATTTTAATTCTTAACACATATAAAGATGTTATTCACGTACTGTATAAATATTGCTTGAATACATTTATTTAAATTTTGTGTAACTGCAATTTTTCATCAAAATTTCACTAAAAAATGACAAATGTTATATTCTGTAAAACTCTCCAGAACACAGCAAAAGGGTTGAGAAAAATTCCGAATTAGTAAAATATGAAGCTAAAAGAGAGCTTTAGTTATAAATATGGTGAGTTTGAAAAATGTACAATATTAGCATAAACTTTTTAATATTTTGTATTAAAATTTTTAAATACATTTTCTGAGAAACCGTGTTTTCCAATTTTTTGCTTTACGGTAAAATTCACTACATAGTTTCTTTTTAACATATTGAACTGAAATTTCCAGAAAAGATTTTATTTAGTTTTATATGCTTTATGCACCATAATCTGATCTCTGCGCATATATTTATGAATTTTTTTGCACTTTTTGTGAGAAAACAACATTTCTTTTTAAAAAATAGAGTTCTACCATAAAAATTAACATATTTTATAAACTTTCAAACATATTACAATTCTTATAACTCTAAGCACTGATAATGTTGTTATTTATGTACTGCATGAATATTATTTGAATATATTAAGTATAATTTTCAATACACGGTCTACCGTAACTTCAATTTTTAAGTAAAATTTTACACAGCATTTGCAATTCATCCAAAATTATTTTTAATTTTCTTTAAATTGTATTTGAATTCCTAGTTTTATTCTCTATTCCAAATAAAAAAAAGTGTTTATTTAGTTGAATATATATTTAAAAAAAAGTGCTCCAGAGGTAGTCACATTCCTTTAAGCTATGACGGAATTTGACTTACTTAAAATTTGATAAAGCTCACTAAGAGGACGTTAAAAATAATTAAATGTGTAGAGAGTAAAGATAAACTCAGACCTCTCAGAGGCCATTTATACCACGCGAATTCAGAGGCAGGGTGATTTCCTTGCGTGGATGTTGTTCAATATGACACTTGAAAAGCTTTTAGAGATTCTAATATAAACATCAGAAATTCTACTTTTCATAGAACCATACACTTATTAGCCTTCAAAGACGATATTAATGTCATAATTAGAAAAAAAAACTGTTATCAAAGCTTTTGAATCCTTGGGGAGTCTACTAGAAGAATGGGTCTTAATATTAAAACTAAATCTTTTCTCTGATTTGAAGATAAACTATGAATTTTTCCCCTTTAAAAATTAATAATTTTTCTTTGAGTGTGGAAAGCAGTCAAGTACCTTGGAACTTTCTTTAGTAACACTAATGATATATAGAGATTCAAGTAAATAATAGGTTACTCTTATCGGAAGCAAATGTTTCTATGAGTTGATTAGCCAATTTAAGGTCAAAGTTGTTAATGTAAAAACAAAAAAAATCTGTTTATACAAAATCTTAATTTGACCAATTTGGCATTAGAATATGTCAATTACTGCTGGTCCTTAAATAAATCTGAAAAAGATAAGCTGTTGATTTTTGAGAGAAAAATACTCCGAAAGAACTTGGGTGTAGTTCAGAAAAATTATGTCTGTAGAAAATACAATATAATGGAATATACAAAAGATTTAAAGAACCGAACAATTTTAAAGTTTTAAAGGCTACACGCATTAGACATCTAGAACACATTTTTACATATAATGATTCAAGACCAACCAAATTAGCAAAATTCTCAAAAATTTAGGGTGCACGAAAATAAGGAAAGCCCATTCCCCTACTAGGTGGGTTTATTCTGTTAAGATAGATCTTAGGGGGGATCTTGGAGTCAACCGTTAGCAATCTCTCATTCCAAATAGAGTCAAATGGAGGAAGCCAACTTAGATAGTGACATACTGTAGTGCTGCTGAAAAAGAGCTAAAAGAAATCATAGGGAACACTGGTTTGGTATATGTAAACAATGCATTGCTATTGCTAGTCACGTTATTTTAAATAACTACTATATTGTGATTACAGTTGCTGTAATATATTCAATATTTACCATCAGTTTAGTTAGCCAGATAGAAAGGTAAATCAACAGTTTAGTTTGTAACAAGTCAGCTAACGAGATAGACACCTGACTTACAATCAATTCTCTAAATCTATGTAAAAAAGATTTTAAGGCCTCTATGTATTTAATGGGATCCCCTGTGTACACGTTATATATTTATAAGTTAATTTCTTTTAAAAATAATTTTGTCATTTGTTTTGCAACACTTCATAGGGTTTTGATAAAGAATATTTGCTACTCTTTTGTCGTAGATGGTCTCAAAATGTTGTGTGTTGTCCTATACTTTTAAATAGCTAATTATACCTTACAGAACTTCTGTAATATTACACTGTGAAGTCTTAGAAAAAGATCTAAATTTTCTAAGAAAAATAATTACATCCTTGGTTTTGACAAGTTTAGCAGCGATTGAAGTTCAAAGGAAGGTTTTTTTTTCTTTATTTTTCGCTTTTTCGTTAAAAAAAATAGTTCCCACTGTTACTTGTTAAACATTTCAATTTTTCAAATTCAGTATAAACCGAAATTTAAAAAAAGTAAACAAAGTTTACATTATAATAATTGAAACAACATCTTCACTTCCTTTTGGAGAGATAATTAATTAAATGGGTTATTTTTTTTAAAGCTTCACACTGTTAAGTGGAGAAATATGAATATATAATTAAGCTTACTGTTAAAGGGAGACTTTTTTCAAAGTGCAAGTTATAAATATGATTATGCTAACGGAAATGTTTAAGGAGTATTCATGAAAATGTAGTAGTTTTGATCACTCCATAACATGTCTAAAAATTTGCATATTTTAACTTAGATCTTTAAAAAAAGAAACTAACTACTTAACGATCTTAATTTGTTACTCTTTTTTATACAAATGGAGTTTTTATTATTATAACTACATGCAAATGATTTAACAATGGTTGAATTTTAAATCTAATTAGTCGACATTTTTATACTTCCATAATGGAAGATTTTTTTAATTTTGATATTTTTTCTACTTTTTTTCAAGAAATAATAAAAATGTTCAAGAATTTTTCTCTTCAAACTCGATGCATTTCTTTTAGATAAAATAAATAATACAAAATGTTGCATAGGAAACGATGATGATAACTAATTCTTTGATTTAAATGAAGTTCTTTTTTTGTAATTTTACCCTCTACTTTTAAACACTCATTTTTAAGTTTACTTCAATAACATAAAAACTTAAAAAATTCATATGTGTAAACAGCATAAAAATGTAACAATATCTAATCAGTAATGTTTACTTATTTATTACCTGTACAGTAGTGGAATATTATTAGTATTTATTTTATTATGATATTCTGCAGAGTGAGAGATACTTAAGAAAAATATTCCTGTTATAGATTGCCAAAGCAACAGGCAAGGAAGTTTATTTCCATACTTTTAACATTCGAAATATAAGTTTTCTCTCATATCTCATAACAAATCATTTTATTCCATTTAAATCTTGTTAAATTTATAAACTGAGTTATAATCTGTTTATGAATTTGTTGCAATTTTCATCAGAAGTTGTGCCTCCTATCGCGTATGGTATTTATTTCAAATGAATAGCGTCTCGTTAAACTAGGGCTTGAATTTATCTCGCAATGTTTCAAAAAAGCATCAACAGTTTCTTTTTTAAGGCCAGGAAATTTAGCAGTTCAAAGACAAATGTTTCAGACCATAGTGGCAAATTTTCAATATATTGTAATGCTTTTTAAGTTTCGTTCCCACATTTTCCTCATTTTAATTACCCGGGAGTAATAATACTACCAAATTGAATTACACACATTGAATTTATTTATTTATTGTCCACATAGATGTACATTTTGTTAAATCGGTCCAGATCAGATCAACTGTGTGATAAGTTATCTTCACAACCCTAGGAATTATCAGTGAATTAAAATCATATCTTTAAAACCTTAGGCACATTACAATTTTAAGAAAGCTAACTCAAATTTTACTAAATTGTTTACTCTTTTTTTTCTAAGCATTCCATTAAATTCCTGTTGACAGAGAAATTATAACTATACGTACTCTGAAGTTAAAGTACTATAAATCCCGACATGACCTTTAAAAAAGCAAGCGTAAGTATTTTGTAAGATGATTATATGTGGAGCAAAAATGATGGTTTGATTGAGTTATCCACTATTTGTGTGCAAATGCCTTGGAAGTAAGGAGTTATATCTAACTTGGAAATGAGAAAAATTAATTTCGTGAGAATGCCAGTAGCAATAAATAACTAGGTCAATGATGTATTCTATATTTGCCATTTCCAACGTTGTAACTCGATAAACGATTCAAACAAAATAAAACAATATGTAAATGCTCTAACAATTTGTTTTCATATGATATTTAGTTTTTTAATCTGTATCTTTTTACAAGCTTTTATTTAACTTGCGATGTAAAATGTTCGGGTGGAATCTTGCTACTTAATTTTGTTTTTGTGTATCAATTTTGTGTGTTTTGTTTTCAGCTAGTGTGATGGTATGGGGTGACAGTGCCTACAATCCACGGTCACCCCTAGTATTTATCCCTGGCACCATGACAGCTTAGTGGTATGTTCATGACATCCTGCAAGCACATGTGTTGCCACTCATGCAACGACTCCCAGGAGTCTTTTTTCAACAAGACAATGCTTCGTATGACACGGCAAGGGTATCACAAGACTGCCTCTGCACTTTTATTACCTCTTCCTTGGTCTGCCCGATCTGCAGATGTGTTTCCAATCGATTATATTTGGGATATTTTGGGACGGCGAGTTGGGCATCCCACGAGTTTAAACGAACTAGAGGCAAGGTTACAACAAATATGGAACGAAATGTCTCAATACATCTTACAGAATTTGTATGCCTCAATGTCCGAACTTATCGCATCGTGCATTCACGCTGGAAAGTGTAACTAGAAATAAAAATGCTAACTAACAATTGTTCATTGCTACTAGATAACATGCATGCTTTTATTACTAACTGGATCAAAATTGCTATCCTCAGTAGCTGTGTCAGATATGTGTGGCACAACTGTCGGTTTTTATTCAAATGATGAGTTTCGTTCGTTTTTAACGGCTTATGTTGGTTTTTTTTCTTGTTACAAAGTCTCTTAAGCAGCTGTCTTTTGAGTTTCTTAACTTGACTATGTAATTCTTGAAATCTTACTACTCAAGATTACGCAGGAAGTTTAATAAATGTTCGATGTCAGGATCATCAGTAATAAATGTTGTTCCATACTTGTAGCAAATTTGAAGCCCTCACGAATTAAATCATCTGTTAACAGCTGAAATTCACCTTTTAATTTCCAGTATCGAATTCTTTATTATCATAAACTGTCTCAAGTCGTCTTCATCCAAATGTTTCTGAAATTCATGCTAGAAAAAAAAATTCGTGTACAAAAATTTCTTTAAATTCGTATATCGTGTTATTTCAAAGTCGAGTAAAAAAAAGACAGTGTAAGAAAAAAAGAGAGTTGGATGTTTAATTATTATCTGAAAAAAATCGTAGATCATCGATTGTAGTAAGGCAATCAGATAATTCAGCATTCCTTGAACAGGTAAATGGAAGGATAATCGTTCTAAAATTGTTTATCTATGTATGCACTCTTAAAATTGTTTCAATGAAAGAAAAAAATAAAGATCCAGGAAAGATTGTTAAGTTACTCGCATGATTTAGTCTGGAAATTCAAATAATACTATACATCGTCATACATGACTTAATACTATTTATAGAGTTATTATCAATATCACTTAATACTATTTATAAAGTAGTTTAGAATGCCTAAGTTAGATTCCAACATTTGATAAGAAAAGTCAATAATATATATATTTAATATCCTCAAAGTGAGTGAAATTGAATTTGAACCGACAGTATTATACGCTACGCATAGACAAAAATAGTTAACAAGACATAGAAATAAATATTAAAATAAAAAAAACTAATAGACAGAAAAAAAATTCTTACATTTAATACTTTATACTTCGAAATTTTCTAAGCATATATATGTAAATAAAAATGAGATGATGTATGAGTGTGTTGTGTTAGTATGCCTCTTATGCCTTCTCAAACCTCTCATCCGATTGCAATGAAAGTTTTGGGAATGGTTGGACGCATGCCGTCAAATGTTTCTGAGTTAGTAAAGGGTATTGCGGGAGCTTATGAGGCGTTAGAGATAAACATTGACATTTTTGAACTATTAGACCTACACACAAACTTGATATTTGGTAAGTACGTTCATTTCATAGAGTAGATATCTGCTACAAAAAAGTGTATGACAAAAATTGAACTCAAAGGGGCATTAGAGATAAGTATTTCCGTTTTTCAATTGTTAGATCTGTAAACTTAAAATTTGGAAAGCACACTCGTTTCAATAATTAGAGATCCCCTACAAAAGGGTTTTCGCGAAAATTTGCTCTTAAGAGACAATGCGAGGCTTAAGAGGCGTTATAGAAAACTGTCCAAGTTTTTAAACTGATAGACGTACAGGCTAGAAATCTGATAAGCCTGTCATTTTGATGGAGTAGAGATCCGCTTCATAATGTGTTTTGTGAATTGAACCGAAGGGTCATTGATAGGACTTAAGTGGCATTACAGATAAATATTCCCATTCTTTTAAATTTTAGACGTACAGATTTGAGAAATTTTATAGGCCTGTTTGTTTTTTGTTTATTATAGATCCACTAAGATTAGATTTTAAGAAAATCGACTCGTATGGGGAGAACTGTGAGTTTCTGAGACTTATTTATAAAAAAAAATTCCGTAATCGAACCACTACTTACTGTAATGTTTTTTTGCATGTACTTTTGTTGAATGGAGTTCCGCTAAGAAATGATTTTACAGAAATCGATTCCTATAGGAGAGCAGAAATCTTTTAGGGCGTATTGGTAAATCGAATTCCTGATTTCGAGCAACTATCTATAGTGTACTAAAATTTTGTATGTATATTTCTTTCGTTGAATTGATCGGGTTTGTTGAACGGATCTTACAGAATTCGACTCTCAAAAGTCGTTATTGAAGCTTATTTATAGAGAAAAATTCCGTTTTTGAGCTATTAGACTTAGGCTTGAAATTTGGCAATTATGTTATTTTTATTAAGTAGAGATCTATTTAAAATGGGTTTTCTCGGAAATCTACTCGGGGAGGGGTGTTCAAGAGTGTAAAACAGAATTGTGCTTAAATTCTTATTTAGACGTTACGTCCTTTTAAAATCAATTGACAAGTATTATAAAAATAATTTTCAATACGATTGAATTCTTAATGCTCAAGTATCCCTAAAACTAATAAACAGTTTATATTCATACAACATCTTAAAATACCAAGAGAAGCTGGTGGGTATAGCGATTATTTTAAAATAAAACTAACAAATGCTGTTTTCTTCACAAAATAAAATAAATGGTACTTAAGACAAATTTATTTAATTTTTTTTTAAAATTCTTAAGACTTCAAAACCTTTTACAATATGTGCCCTATTACGTTAATCCGAACGAATTTTATATTGTTTCTAAAATTCATATATCAAGGTGTTTCTTCTAGAAACAGTTTTCTATTTAGATAACTTATAGGCCACACAAGCATTTTCAGAATTTTGTATATACAAAGCACGCTTCTGATAGAATTTATACCACAAATCCAAAATAACAGGTCGCTAAAAAGACCCGGATGGATTGTGCGGATCGCTAAACAAGGTGCCGGAAGCCACAAAACTATTTCGAACATACTCTAAATCGATACAGATATAAACTCAATCTCGTATCTGAGGGAAACGGGATGTTTATGATCAGACGGCGAAGAAAGTAATGGAAAGCAATTGAAAGAAAGTTATTTCACAGTTGAAGATGACATTCGAGAACTATGTTATGTATTACTTTTACGTACATGACAAATAATTGCTGACTTAAAATCAGGAAGTTTGTTTTAATGAAATTATAAAACAAAATTTTGTAGGAAATGCTAAGTACAAGGAAAGTATGTGCGAAAATATTACAAATTAATTTAATAGCCTAATTTTTGTAGAACTAAATTTTTCGTTACTACATTTATTTAGAAATGCATTGCACATAAGTAATGTAAGTATAAATTATTATATATATTTCCTACAAAAAATAAAATAAAGTAAAGAACAATTTCAAAAATGTGGTCTTATTTGAACTTTGTGGGACAATCATTAATCTCTAAAATTATTTTACCCTTTTGTAATTATTAATTACTCAAAAATATTTCAGTTTGGCATAATACTGTAAACCAATTAGAAGATTAACTTTTGTTTTACTATTTTTATTCTATTCAGTTGTTGAAAGAGGTAAATAAGCAGTATAATACACACTTTATTATTAATCTTATTTGGAATGTTATATTACATTGAAAAGTTAACACTAGAATTACGGATGGGGTCATTTTGACCCAAAAGCAATTTTGTTTCCAATTTTCTGAAAAGGCTACTAACGGAATTGAAAAAAAAATCTCGACTTTTCCTAATTTTATACCAATAATAATCTGTTAAAATATGATACGTAAAATACTTACCATTTTTTTGTTTTTAATGCTTAAACCTAAAACCGCGGAATGGGTCATTTTGACCCCACTATAATCACAAGTGCTAAGCTTACAATTCAACGTTTCCTGTAATGAGAAAAGATTTTTCAGTCCTCTTACCATTTCAAAGATGTAATCAGAACAATATTTCAAGGTCAGTAAATTGATACTGATAACAGAAGAGAAGCTGAGAATTTTTTTTTGTAATAGCAGCCAGTGTTAAAGCCCTCCCCCTCCCCGTTATCATTCCATATTGGAAAAATGCCTCTGGTTAGTGTATGCAAGTAATGTATTCTCTCCGATGTTTTTTGATTCGGCCTTTAGAATCGAGTGTGGTGCAATGCTATCATAGCCAATGTGGTAGTCTTAACGGGTGCACATCTGGTTCTTTATGACTGCACGACTGGTTTTTCGCATTGCCTTGGAGATAGTTTGAGTGTACCAGTTTGTTGAATTTTTGCCACCTTGTTTACACCTGAAGATAAAATTGATCTTAGGTGAAAAATAAGCGTAAATTAACAGTTAGTGAGGCCCTCGAATGTATTCGAAAACTATCGGAAAAGAAATCCGAAAACAATAATGATGAAGAAATTACCTTCAATGATGATGAATATTTGCCTTTTTAGATGAAGAAAATATTTCCTCGGATGAAAATACCGTATCTAATTTTCCTGTACCATATATACTAGCAGAACCCCACTTTTAGGATGAAAAAACAATGTGTAAATAAACGTAAAACGTTATTAGATTCAAATCCAAATGAAATGAACTCCCTAACTTTTGTTACAAATGATGGAACGCTTTGAGAAAGCATCACCTCTGGAAGTTTTAAACAAGGAATAGTTGCTGAACATAATTTTTTCAAAGAAAAGAGTAACCCAACCAATTATACAAAGCGAAATATTGAAAATGGCTATGCAATTAGTTCATTGAGGCTACTTATAAATGAGCCTATGGTTCGTCATATCAAAAATTGGTTTGAGGAAGAAGCTCACCATCAACTGGAAAAAAATGACTGGTGAACAAATTCAGGCAACTTAGATGCTTGTATATCAATTTTGTATGCTCGAGGTATATACAGTGCAAATAATCCAGAGCTTTATAGTCTGTGGTTGTTTGGGATCCACCTTTTTTTTGCGGTACTACAGCGAGAGATTATTGAGCTCTCTTCATTCCACGATATGGACAAAAATCACCCAAAAAAGCTTCCAGAAACGATATCATTTTACAAATGAACAAAATTTGGAGTCGGTGTTGCCGACCAAATGGCTCAGAAATATTCTGTGAAGTCAGGAACAAGGATGTGGCCAGTTCATGTATTCTACAATATAATGGATCTTGCAGAGATTAGTTCATGGATTTTATACAAAGAAGTTACTAGAAAAAAACTTACGAGGAGAAAATATATGTTCAATAATTCATTGGAAAGTTCCGTAGTGCGTATATTCACAGAAGAAAGTACGAGTCAGATACGCAGAGAAAAGAGGATATTACTGAAGAATGTGTACAGATACGAAAAAGGGCTCACTGCCAAGCGTGCTTTCAAGTGTAGAAACAAAACTGCAGATACTTGTTCTGACTGTAAAATACTGATATGTGAAAAGTGTAAAAAAATATATAAGAGGTTGCCCAAAGTGTGCATGAACTGTGTAGGAGAAATCTTGACTACTAAGAAGCTAAATATTTACACTAAGTTGTCTGTATATTTTACTAACTGAATACAATATTCCATATATTGTAATATCTTATTATATTTTTTGACACTTATTATACCAATTTAAACTTAAAAATGAATAATGTCATTGTCAAATAATTACAGCGTTCTTTTAGCATAACAACACGGGTTCTTATTAATTGGGGTCAATTTGACCCAGTCTACGGTTTTAGGTATACCTAAACTGCCACGGTTCTAGTGTTAATATGAAAAAAAAATTAACATTTTCTTTAAAGTACAATGGAATAATTTTGTATTAAGGCTTACAAATACGTAGGAATGGTCAATTTTTGCAAAAAAATCACATTTTGAGTTTTTCTTTTATTTTATAGAATCAAGCAATTTTTAACTCTATAAAACTGTCCTTATTTTATCTCTAGGTCACTTAGAAGTCAAGATATTTAATAATTAGTAAAGCGTGAAAAACCGTAAGTGGATATTTATATAGCCGGAAGTCAGTGTTTAAATACCCTTAAACAGGTCAAACAGAATTTAAATACAATATAATTTTTTAAATATAATTTTATAAAACTTTTGATTTAATATTGAACATAATTACATAATTGAAAATATTTTACAAAGTAAATCAGGCAATATTTGTTTGCTTTACATTCAAAAATATGTGATAAAAATTCTGTGTATTTAGGTGCAAAACAAAAGTTATCAAGCATTAGTTGATTGAATACCAGTGAATTATTAGATCGTATTACTATTTTAAAATTATGGGAAGTAACAAAAAAAGTTATTCCCGTGAACGGCAGTTCAAAGGAAATAAGTGCCGTAAAAGTTTCAGTTTTTGACAATGAAAAGATTAGTATCGATTCAAGTATTCCAACTGTGAGTAAATCAAAGATAATTAATTCCTTAAAACCTACAGATGTTCCAGAAGACAATGAAAAGAAATGTTATTTTTAACTTCGGAGTTTTTAGTAATGCAACTTCGTTATTATGCTGTCGTGTGGGTTTTGAAAGAAACGTTATTGTGTGTTGTGCAACACTCTGTGTTTGGGTTAGCTATGAATATAACTTTAAAAAGTAAAAACTGTAACTATTCCTTCTTATTCAGCACTTCTGATAAAGTAAACAAATGTCATAGTATCAATCTTGTGTTTGTTTTTGGTATGAGAATCATTGGTAAAGGACATTCTGCGGCCAAAAAACTTTGTTCTGCTATCGATGTAGATGTACCATTTAAGAAAGCATTTGGTTTTCTGGAAAATAAGTTTGAATTTGCTGATAGAAACATAGCGTACAATACAATGAAGGAAACTACATTAGAAATTAGAGGTAAAAATAATGATGCTGAATTTTCTCAATGTGGTGTGTCGGTCGGTAGCACATAGCAACGAAATGGATATTCTTCCTTGAATGGTTGTGTGTCTGTTATCTCAATCGATACAGGGACGGTGTTAGACGGTGAATTCATATCAAAAAGTGTATAGACTTTGCAATTAAAAAAACAATGATTTAAATACCACTCATCGTTTTGCAAAACATATAGGGTCATCTGGTGCTATGGTTCTTGTGTTTTTGAACGATTTGTTGAAATGAGAAAATTACAGTAAGTAAATTTTTTTGGCATTGGACTCTTTAAAGGGTATGACGCTGTAAAAGATTTTATGGTGAGAATACCGTAACAATATACGAGTGTATTGAACACATACAAAGGCGTGTCAAAATAAGACTGAGTAAACTGAAATCCAAACGAAAAGGCATAGGAGGTCGCAAAAAACTGGCGGATGCCTTTGTCGATAAGTTACAAAATTCCAATGACATTGCTATCCCTGACAATGTACAAGGCAGTAATTCAGCTCAATTAGGAATTTCAAAGATTGAAAGATATTTTGAAACATTTTGGTGTCACTATTGGTGTAATTACATTGAAATGTTTTGCAGAACTTGATGAAATTCGAAAAACCGAGTCTAAACGACATTCTCTGACTGTAGCAAAAGTTGCCAGAAAGAAAAAAAAAGAGATTAGCTAAAAAGAAAAAAAATGAGCTGATAGAAGGTATAAGTTATAAAACTACTGAATTTTAAGTAGGTAATTGTGTAAATAAAAAAAAATGTGGTAAATTGTACCAAAATGCATTTTTCTAAAAATCACTTTTTTCTTATGTTTTGAAGATTTCAAAAATGATAACTCAAAATATTACCATTAAATATCTTGAACCTTGGTACATTTTTTTCTTATAATGTTTTCTAGGACGTGAAGTAAAATAATGATCATAATGAGGATAGTATTTAAATTATGGCCTGGTATTTGTGTAACGGTGTTGTAAAACATGGCACATTTCTTGTATTGGTTCTTCACCTAGTTCTGGAATTTTTATTTATTTATATAACCAAATAATTTTACTTCATGCTCTAGATACATATATAATGATAATTTTGCTACTAAATCTATACAAATTGGGTCAATGGATTTTCTTGTAGAAATTTTCAAATGTCTAAAATTTCCTACAAATTTATAAATTTTCCTGAAACGTAAAGGATTTATTGCAAATATTACATTAGCACAGTTTATTTACATATAAACTGAAGTTAAAAAGGGTATAATTTTTTTTCTAAATGATGTTTTTTTTAAAAAAGGCTCCGAACATATTCGTATACTTTGAATAAGCTATAACATATAGCATGTACAGCACGAGTAATTTTACATAAGAAAATACTAGTAGAAAAATAATCATATATTTGTATAGAAAGTGATTTTTTCTCTAATTTATGAAAACTACAAGCAGAAAATTATTTATATTGATATAGGAATCAATATTACACACATAACAATGTATCACATAAATTAGTATAGTTTACCACATTTCTTTCTAGTTTCTATAATAGAAATAAATAAATATTTAACAGATTATTTTGAAAAAAATATATAGTTGACGTTTTATTATTTTATTTAAAAAAATAAAATGCCGTTCACAATTGAAACTTGAAACACGCATCCACAAAAAGCACACCAAGTTACATTATTATATGAAAAAAAGGTGATGTATGAAAGGTGTTGAGTTATTTTTCTGAATAGTAAATCCATACCTACTCCAAAATATTTTCGAAGCCTAGAATATTATATTTTAAATATATTTGCATCAATTCAATAGATCACAACTTTTCGAATATTGCTAGTACATATAATAAATGCATTTTAGAGTACTATATAATTCAATTGAATGAAACTATAATTCTGTTTTCGGCAAATCTAGGTTTTTTAATTATAAACATGAATCTTACTTCTAAGATAGGAATTTATGTGTTACATTATCGTTTATTTATTTTCTAATAACTTTATCATCCACGCAAAGAACGCAGTAAAGCTCTGGTCATCGAGATGATTTCTTTTTGTAGTCGTGCGTTTCATCCCGGGATACATACGAAAAACAGGACAGATAGATGAACAGAGACATATAATACCATCACAGAAGAATATAGACTTTATTACAAACCATGATTCCAGTACAGAATAGAAAGAGTGTGCAGCTTTCCATTTGAGAGGGGACTCCATTTCAGGTGAAAGTCCGCCTTTTTTCCTGAAGATACATCCATATCTTATTCGGGATTCGAATTACAAGCAGATTGTCATAATCACCATGCTGGTGCAATGATTTCTTAAGATGACCTAATCAATTGGAATTGGTTGCTTTTATCGTCAAGAGAATTCCCTTTAAAAGTTGTTTAAAGTAGTTTTGTGTTTAATTTTGCGAATTTGAAAAGGATATTCTTCTTACAATACTTTTAAACAAAATTAAAGAATTTTTTTTGTAATTTTTTAAAAAAAAGTACTTATAAAATCATTACATAAATTTTAAGGAACTGATATCATGTAACATTATGGTATTATGGATTTGTATTTTCATTTAGATTTACAAATTCTGATAATAAGAATTATTACGCAGAAAGCTCTTAATTTCCTAGAACTAATGCAAACTAAAAATATTGCCTTTCATACAGCGAAATTATTATTTAATTCTTAGAAATAAAAAAAATACCCTTAAATCAATCAAACAAGAAAACATAGAATGTAGCGGAGAAAAAGAGCAAACACCCGGGTCTATGCCAAAGTCGAAATAGTTTTCATGGTAGACTAGAAGAAAAAATGAAACGTTCCTTAATCGTAATAAGAAAATAAATCATTTTATCCAGGGAATCGAGAAGAAATTATTTTCAACAATTTTTTATGTTCTTTTTAAAGAATAGCTCACGCTTGTTCTGTTTACTTTAGAGAAAATAAACTTAAGAGATATAGACAAACTTACCAAGTAAAACAACTGTATTACACAGTCTGTTGCACTTATTGATGGAACAAAAATCCTAAAGTAAAAAAAAAAACAAACAAGAAAACAAAAAAAAACACAAAAAAAAAAAAAAAAACCCTAAAGGACAGATAAGTTTTTCATTAAATTCCCTAAAATTATGCGTGATAAATGACGCATTAATTTATACCATTCCTACAGAGAACATGGTATATGTATAAATCAATACACAACTTGCTTAAGGTATCCGAACACGTTGAAAATGACGGAATTTGGTCAAGACAGACATTTTTGTTTTCTCTTTCATTGAATAGAGCCATCTTTTGACTTTACAAAAATATTTTGTTTTGTTTCTACTCTACCTAAAGGCCAAGCTACAATCAATTTTATTAAGTTAGACAAACCGGAAGTGGGTCTTTGATCTACCAGAAATGGGTATTTAAATTACTCGAAATCTATCATGGCGAGTCTGATTTCTCAAAATATTACAAATGTATTTCTATAAAACTTTTTGAACCTGATATTTATGCTATTTTCTAGAGAATGTACTAAAATATTGCTTATTGTATGAATAATGTTTGAGTTAGGGCTTGTTATTTAAATAATGGCCTCATAACGAATGTGATTTTTCTTATAATGTTTACTCAATCAACTCTAAAATTTTCAAATTTTAATAAAACATTAAAATTTTAGTGCCTTCTCTAGATAATGCATCTAGATTATTTTGGCAATACTTTTACTAAAATAAGTTTATTACATTTTTCTTTAATTGCTTTGTAGTTTTACAAAAATGTTGCTAAAATTTCACTTATAATTGTGATTTCTGTGAAATTTAGGCAATTTATTTTAAATATTGTTAGTTAAATATTAGTATTTAATGGCATTGAGTCCTAAAAAAGCATTTCTAATGTTTAAATATGTTATTTTGTTAAAAAGTATTCCGAACGTGTTCGGATACCTTAAGAGGACCAGGATATGCTTAAAATAGTATAAAATGTGTGCCAAAATTAAAAGATTCTTTTTTGACCGCTCAAATATCTTTCTAAATTCCTAATAGAGTTTATAGATTTTTCATATTCTTGTATAATATATATTTTTAGTTATTCTGTAGAACTACGAAAGTAATTTTTTTAGTTCCAAAAAATATTTTTCAGCTTATTTTAATTTAGACATAATTTTTGACATAATACATGCTTACATTTATAGGTACCGTTTTTTAAAGAAATATCTCTTACATGCATAAAATATTTTTTAAACATACACAAAATAATACAAAATACAGTGAACTTGTTTTTATTTCAAAACAATATAAGTATTGTACTTTAAAAAAATTATGGAACTTTGTAATTCGGAAACTTTTTTCTTTCATTTTCATACATGAATCTAATTTTTTAAAAAAATAATTATTCTTTATTTAAACTAAAAAAATAGATCCATTATATACATAGGTATCTTGCGCAGAAGTATAAAAATTTGTGGAACCATATCGAGAAGTACTTTTTTTTTTAAAAGTATATCTAAATGCAAAAAATAATGCTTTGGCGAAAAAAGAAGTAGCAGTGTTTTCATATATTGCACAATTGATAATAATGAGCTTTAAATATTGTATAGAGTTACAAAAATCTAATTTTAAATTTAAAAGAGTTTTTTTTTTTGTTATAGCCGAGAAACTGAACATAATTTTATAAAAAATTGTTATTTAGGTATCATTTCTTTAAAATATATATATTTCTTGTGTGAACAAAACATTTTACACATATATATAAAATAATAGAGAAAACATAGTTAAGTAGTTTTTTTTCATGAAATAATTGCATTATTTCTCCAACAAAAACATGGAACTTTGAAGTTCTGAAAATCTAGACTATTCTTCTTTTTTCTCAACTAAAACTATTTTTTTTAAAAAAAAGAAGTTGGGCATTAAAAAGAGAAAAATATCATTGTTTGTTTCAAATAAAAACAAATTAAGTGTTTACATATATCAAATACAAGAAGAACTATTTTTTTAAAGTATGTCAAGGAGCATAAAATGGCTATACATTTAAAGATTCAGAAAAATATGCAGCATCTTTTAAGACTAAAATTTAAAAAATAATTGGACGTCCTGGTACTTTCTTATACTTTTTTTCTTAATTGATTGTATGCCTGCAATTTTTGTTGATAATAATCATCAATTTGCTTCAATAAATATACTTGTATAGTTCTTGACAGTAAATTTAAAAAAAAAATAGAGGAAAAGTTTATAATTATTTTTTTTATCGTTATCCTTTATAAAAAATATTTAAAATAAAAATAAAAAAAAATTAAATGTGTATTTTTATGCACATTTCACGTGTATAGAAATATGTATAAAATGTTCATTTTTATACACAATTTTCTGCTTCTTAAAAATATTTCAAGATTAAAATTCCTAAAAAATTATTATGTCTGTAATTTTGGTTTATAATTCTGATAAAAATATTAAAGTAACTAACACATAAGAGAAAAAATTCAGATTTGTTTCCTGGTGTTTCAAGTAATGCATGACATGCATTGTTAAAATAATTTCATAATGACTGAAGCTTTCATTTAATTTAAGAACATTTTGTACTTCTTTCTGTGTATATATGTATTTATGCATGCTTTACATTTGTTTTGTAGAAAGAGAAAAAATAACTTTTTAGCTTCTGGATTTACGTTGCTTCGTCTTATGATTTTATTAAGAATTTCAAATTGTTTTAAGATTGAAAAAATCCATAAATTAAGTGTTTTAAATTTGTTCTTTAAACATAATAATTTTAGAAAGCATTCTTATTATGCCTAACTATTTTTTTGTTTAATATAACAATAACTGTTTAAATTTAATTAATCAAAATTACAAAGAGAAATTAAGATTTTGAATAAGAGAATATTTAGAACACTTTTGATGGAGTGAAATAATACATGCTCTTATTTAAATGAGAAAATGCAACTTCTTCATCAATCAAAGTAATAGGAAGAAAATATGAAGGAGCAAAAAGAAATATATTTTGACATTTACTACACATTTTTGTAAGATTTTAATGTCTTAGATGAAAAAAGATATTTGCAAATCATTTTTAATTTAGAAAAAAACTTACATTAATTAGTAGTAACCTGAGATAAAATTAAAGTTGCAAAAGTCCTTTGTAGGAGTAAACGAAATTGCACTAAAACAGAAAAAAAGGTGCTTAGACCTTTACGTATTTTGAACTAAAAAACCCAGCTTAGTTTAGTATAAAATTTTTAATGTTACAAATATCATGTAAATTTTTACTTGTATTTTTTTGATTTCGTTAAATTCATATACCTATCAAATTATAGCAAATATATCCCATTTTTGCATTGCAACTATTACTGGAAAAAAATTAACTCGGTTTTTTTTTTACATTTCGTGAAAGAAATGATGTAAACATTTTAAAAAATGAAAAGAAAAATAAATGATATTTAGGTCTTGTGTTATACATAGAAGTAAAATTATAAACATTCGCTAAAAATAAATCTTACCTTTCTTAATAAACCATTCGTTCTCTTAAAACTATTTTGTAGGTTTATAATTATTTGCTTTAATTTTTCCTACACACACTTTTTATCATGACGCAAAAAAGAAATTTTGTCGTAATTATGTACATACTACTGTTTATGTAAATTGTATTTTGAAAAAATCATCAGAAATAATTAAAATTTATTTCGCGTATTACTTATATTGAATAAAATAAGAGATCAAACCTACGGCGCAAATAAAACAAAAACAACGCCGATGATCAATGTCTAGTACAGTCGTTACTCACAGCGATAACACTCACCAGGGCCAAAGATTGGATCTTACATATTGTGATTGATCATTATTTTTATTAATTGCTTATAAACATCTCATTCCAAAGCAAAATTAAAGCTATTGGCGACCGACATTGTAGTTTTGAATTATGGTGAAGTGATGTGAATAACACCTCAGCAAATACTCCCTCTCAAAGCATGCACATTGTGGCGGTGTAATATCTATATGAACTAGTACCAACATCACGCGAAGACGATTGTTTTGGAGTGATCTGTAAAGTACTCGCATGCGTTAGGAATAGAAGGTACTCAGATCGAAACCTTCCTTCCTTCACACATTACACTCACATGAGGCTTTGAACTTCGACAGATTTAATATACATCAACCACCCCATTACAAAGTGAGGTGTTTAGTGACATCGTACTTAAACTCACACAACAAGACGGGAATTAAACAATATGAGAATTAATGACTATAAACCCTTTATTATCTCAGACAAGTGAGGATTCTTAATGTCCTGCTGAGGAATGACATTCTAGATGGTTTTAAATGATAAAAATTACCCAGAATGTGGTTCGAACGAATGACCATCAAGTGTATTCATTGACCTATTTAATTGGTGACACACCCAGTGAAGTTCAGTACGTGGAAAAAGCAGAGCCTGTGTGTGTAGTTTTCTAAAGAAGGCTTCTACCTTTCGAGAAAGATTTTGTTAGGCATTGCACATTACTAAAATACAACTCTGGGGACGTTCTATTTAAAATGCTCACAATTTCAAACATGCCTGGTCGTCTATGGTATATAATAATAAATGAGATCATAACGTTAGCCAGTTTAATGCTGGATAAAACATTCCAAAAAATATATATATATTTAACTCTGTACTGGCTGGAGAATGCGAGTTAATCATAACAGTCCAGATAATGGTGATATTCCAATATGAAGGTAGATTACTACCAATAAGCGCGTTATTGACTGAGTGGTCAGTCTTTTGTAGAAGGTGCTACCCACGATTCACCCTCAAGGGTTCCTTGCACAGGGTAATCACTATACATGGTCTGGTACAACAGATGCCAATAAAACATAGAAACAAATACTAACATACCTCTAGCTGTGCATCCATGTTGAGACAGCTAACAACTAAAAATCTATAGACTTTATTGGGATGATGCTACAATGCGCTGTCTCAATTATAGGGTTTGAATGTCAAGTTTTTGGTCCATTTCTACCCACTCCGCACGCATCATTGTTATGGCTTTATACTATTATCGGTAGCTATTTTACACAATATGGAAGTCCATCTTCATGGAGGTGGATCATGTGGCTTCCCTCCAGGTCTGTTATTCGCTGGTGCGATAGTTTGCAGTTTCGGCGAGATGCAAACTGATTTCTAATAAATAACTACATTAAAATTATACACACACACACGCACACAGTATACCCATTTACTCACCCCTTTACAGTACTTTTTAAATACAACTCACTTGGAAGTTTAAAGGGGGTTCTGTGCTCACAAAATAGCGTGCTGGCATTTTAAAAATCCAATAGATCATACACATATCCTAACCTATAGTATTTTACGTCAGGTTCGTTCATGAAAGCATGGTGTTGAAATGGTGTTCATTCGTGGTGTTGAAATTTCCCTAAGCATTTGTACATTATATTTGTATAAAATGAAGTGTTACTTTTTATTCTCCAGAAAAGACTGATTGATATTACAAATTATTGAATTTGAAAAGCTTTTATTTAATTTCGATATTACAATGAGTTGTGTTTCGGCCAAGGTATTAATATTTTTTAAAATACTTAAATATTAGTTAAGAGAAGTAACATTTACTTTAATTGTGCGTACGTATTAATAATAAAATGATCAAAATTGAATATAAATCCGGAAGGTTTATAAATTAAACAATCAAGCTTTGGGTTATTAGAACAAATGATTCATTCTTAAAAAAATTAAACTATATCCATAAATGCTATAAAAATATATCCATTTTTTTATAAATAAGTGTAATTTTAATTACAAAACTAAATAATTTCATCGCTTCGCTAAATATAAAAGTCATCAAAATAATTACGAAAAACTTAAACTGATGTAGTATTTAATAACAATTTTCTTAATAAAGCTTTAGT
Organism: Trichonephila clavipes; assembly: GCA_019973935.1. Taxonomy (NCBI): domain Eukaryota; kingdom Metazoa; phylum Arthropoda; class Arachnida; order Araneae; family Nephilidae; genus Trichonephila; species Trichonephila clavipes. The sequence goes on along the minus strand of BMAU01017316.1, from coordinate 1,518,864 downwards.
AAATTAGTATACTCCTCAAATTTTGATACTTATATATTTAATCAATGAGAAAGATCAACAACCTAAAAGAAAGGTAAAAATCTATCTTGGGATAAATATAAACAAAATTTAGTAAAATAAAAAGTTCTATGGAGATAAATTCGATTTTTTTCATACGTTAGGAAAAGACATACATGATTTATAGATTAACGTAATATCAAACTAACAATGTTGGTTAAAATTAAAAATTGTTAATGAACTTTCATAACATTTCATTTAATGTAATTCAGAGGCATTTTTTTAAAGAAAATAAGTTTTTCTAAGACCACCACAAAAATCAAACACCTTTAGGCATGTTTTTCACCGTTCAATCAAATATTTCGAAACTTACAAATTTAAAAAGAAAGAATATTCTAAAAATTACTAATTTATGTATTAAGTCAAAATAAAATGTCTTAATAACAGGCTTATTTAACATGCAGGATAATAGGCTAGTAACGAAAATAAAGAGGGATTTCTAAAGTTTAAAACATCCTTGAAGAATCGAAAAAAACATATTTTAAAACATTCTTAATAGATAAAGCTTATAAATATTCAACAATTATAAAAAATAACTAATTTATTTTTCTTTTTAGTAAATTTATCAGTTTAAAGTTGGTAGACAAAGAAATTTGGCATGGCTTAAAAATAATGTATCCCCCAAACTCTCTCTCTCTCTCTCTTGTAAAAGTATATGGAAACTATTTAAGAACATTAAAGCAAAATATTTAAAAGACAGGTTTAAGTGTTATAAATAGAGTTCACATTTTGCTTAAGTTATACGATAATCTTCTACAAAGGTTTTGTTTAAATTAAAGGCATATAATCACATTTGTTAACTATCTTTTTTTTTTGTTAATTGGGATATCAACTCTAAAGATCGGGAACTAAGGAATTGGACGCTTATTTATTATATTTTAGATTGTTTTATATTAAAGGTTTTAATTTAATTTTATATACGCTTGTTTCTTTGCAAAGAGATGGTTCCATATGGGGGCAATATGAGACAATTATATCCAAAGTGTTGTGCCTATATCCAGTTTATTCCATTATTTTGATTTGGGTGCTGTCACTGCAAAAATCCTGCTTCACACAGATATGTTATCGGGGATAGCAATGTGAATTTAAGTGATGAGGTGGCTATCTCAGGGTAATCTAGCATGACTTGAATCAAGAATACCGGCAGAGTTGTTGGCTCGAACGTAATTTTAAGGTCGCCATCATTTGCAATCTCCAGAGATTGATCTTCTTGCACTGGCATATGTTAGATTCCCTAGATTTATTGATAAAATGATTCTCTGGATCCATTCCTTTCCAGTCTGGGGGTCTTTTGTGGTTGGGAAGTAGCGATATTTCCCAGTTGTGGTTCACTATATTTTGTACATGCGTAGTATTTGTGCGACTTAAGGGGGTTCCCCCATGCGATGGGTTAAAAAAAATCAAAATTTTTTTTTCCATAAATTGCTTCCTTAACATGTCAAGAATACAGTGGTAAAATTATTTTTCAAAACTCGAGATCTTTATGAAGAAGCAGGTGTTAAAAGAGCAACTGTTCGGCACGCTGAGTTAAGATTTTCATTGTTTTAATCGGACTTGAAACTTTAAATGAGTTATTGAATCTTTCCTCCATCATATCTCAAGAACGATTTGACCGAATAACTTCAAATTTATAGAGTAGACTCAGCACTAATATACACACCAACTGAACTACTATCACTCCAAAATGCAACTTATTTCTATTTCTTATAACAAAACTCCCATGAAATTCGAAAGTTTTCCTTCAGATGTCTACCAAAAGTCAAATTTTTGATATTTTCAATAGAGTATAGTTCACATTCGGTGCATTTAAGCTTATAGATTTAAGCGTGGTTAATTTTTTTTCAGGTAAGCCAATAAGCCGAAATCGTGCGGAAAGTGAGCGTCCATTTTTTCGAAGCTGTTGTGTTCAGAGCGCTATAACTCACATTATATTGTATATTTTTGGTTAACAATTTCTATACATACTTTTAAGATACATATAAATAAATAAAAAATAAGTAAATTTCTATCATTTTATAGGTCATCAAAAAAAATTTCCTGAAAATGCTTACAAAATAGGTCGTCACATGCGTGATCCCACTTAAGGAGACGTTTTTCAGTCCTTAGTTATGGTATCCGACTACGTTCGGAACTGTGATTTAAAAAAAGCGCATAAATGGATAATTTTCATGATATTTACTGTCACTTAGATTAGAATGCATGTATAAAATTGTTTTAAGGACATTTTGAAAAAAAAATTATTTTAATGCAATATTTTGGCAAAAAATTAAGAATATCCTTTTTTGAAACTGTTCTCCTTTTATAAAAAACGCTTTTATAATAATAATATTTATGCATATAAAAATATATATAAAATATAATATAGAGACGACAAAACTAATATTATTTACTCAATTTTTCCTTATTCTTTCGTTTTTTTTTTACTTTTTAAAATTGGCTTTATAAAATTAATTTCATTGAGAAAAAAACACTATTTTAAAATTTTCTGAATTTTACATATTCTAATAGAAAATTGAAAAGGGCAAAGAACTCTAAAGATCAAAAGGAATATAAATTTTCTTAAATGGATAACTAGACAAACATTATCAAATTTGATATTACTTGTGATGTAACTGCAAGTTAGAAATCCAATAGTTTATGATTAATGTAAGATAATTTAATATCTAGATTTCAAATTAGGAATAAACAACGTTGAATTAGACATTTCAATTTAAAAGGATATATGTATGTCCTTTTAATTTATAAATCAAATTATCAGAGCCATTTTTAAGCTCCCGTTTAAAAAAACATTAAAAATGCATTGGAATTATTTTCCCTTTATCATCACTTTTAATCGTTTTCAAAGCAATATTAACAAATGATATTTCCTAGGTAATTTGATTGGCATCGGAGTGTATAATTTTTGAAAATTTATGAGAGCTGAACATATATACTTTTTTGAAATAACGGATTCTAAATTATGTGATTCAGGATTGGCGCAATGTTAAAAATAACATGAATATTACATATGCTGGCACGGTCTATCCCACAACATTTAAAATAGTTAATATTTATTTTTAATTCCAACAAGCAATAACTTCACTGCTCTAAGTAAATCCTGTAAGACTCCCTTAATTTGAGAAGAGTTTTCATCCTAATGCTTCGAATGAATTTTGAGGGAACCTTTATTAAAACATATCTAAGGGCTTTACTCATTTATTCCCCTCGAAGCATTATTAATTGAAGTTAACATTATTTTTTAATTGCTTCATTTGAGTTTTCCTTGACGTTTCAAGTATAATTTGTGTCAAAGTGATACTTAAAATTTTGATTTCGAAGATTAATTATATTTTACAATCGTTTGTAGAATCTCAGTTGTCCCTCTAGGTACCAAAATTAAAATTCAGCCGCATAATGAATTAGGAAAACTAATGCATGTGCTTTTAAAAATAGCAAAAATGACTGTGTTTATGAGAATTTGAAACATTTTACTAATACAGGCAAATGCTATTGTGTGTTAAAATAAACTATATTAATTAACTATATTTATTTTTTACTAAGAAAACATTTAACGACGAACTATATAGCTAAAGTAAGTTTGGTTTGCTTACGGGATTGAATATAAAATTCTTTTGAATCCCATTTCTTTGCATACGTTTGTGACAATAGAACCGTAATTCCTCATAATCCTATTGATTACATAACATCGTGAAATTTATTTTTTTCTGCATAAATATCTGTAGATTGCTTAGCATAAATGTAAATTTGTGTTTTTTTATTTACTCTAAACACATGAAATTTCATCAGAAAGTTGTAGAAAATACAAACTGTTTGCAATAAGGCTCTCAGTGGTAAGACTATGGACTAAAATTATATTATGTTCTTTACTTAATCTTCAAAAGTTGAAATTGATGTTCTTAGTAAAAGGTCAACGTTTTTTTTTTTTCTATTTATTTTAGTCCCCCTCATTGTACTTTTTTAACGTAATTCGTCCTTTAAGTTATCTTACTGTTTTCTGTAATCATTTTTAACTTCCACAACTGTGTTGTAATTGATTTTAGATTGATCACGTGTTATTTCATGTCGCAATGCATTCAAATTTGAAAATTGCCCTTTAGTGCCATTTTGGCCCACTTTTAAAAACGTTGTCAAAGGGTTAAACAAAAAAAAAGGATTTTGCCAGGAATTTATCCTGTATCATACACGGTGAAAACGAAATTTTTATGTAAAACAAACAACATATGCTCTCAATGGTTTATTATTACTACCAATGAGCAACTAATTATAAGTATTAGATGTAGAAGTAAGCTCGCAGTACATTTTAAAGAGAAAAAACATGAAGAAGTTACCTAATTGCTTCGAAATTTTGTTTGTCGGTAATTTTTGATCCATTATGCAAATAACTGAATTAATTAATATTGTAATCTGAAAAACTATGATTCTGAATGCATTGTAAGGTAGCTAAAATATATAATCATTTCAAGACACATGTTGGGGTTGATATTATTAACATTTACTGATATCAATGTTTAATTAGCGTCTGTCTAAAGTTACATTAGTACTAGAATTGATACAGATCGTAAATTTAACCATTGGAATTCCATTAAATCCTACGCATTAACACTTACACTAAGTAAAACGCAAACAAATAGTTTAGTTAGAAAGACTCCGAATTTTGAGCAATTCTAATAAACCCAGGAGCGGTTGCGCAGGCACTAAGTCACCGCAGACATACAAAATCTTTAAATCTGGGAAAATCGTTTATCATGATTACAAATAAACTTATCATTATCCTCCTATCTGACAGTCTTCATGTAAACTAAAATTTATTTGTCACATGTCTTCCTCTTTTTTGAGAACGGCAAACGTTTTCTTACAATCTCAAGATACTTGGCAGGACTGAGTTTCTCGCATGGCCTCTTCTATTCCAAAGTTCTTTCTTTGAAAGTGCAACATTTTACCCCTGTAAAAGCCTTATAGGTTCTGATTATTGTGTTGGTGACTCATTATGGTTTATAAATTTAAGTAAACATTCTATAAATATAAATGAACAGAACATAAAGAAAGAAATGGGCATATCTGTGTGATCTCTATTGGATCAAGTTGAAACGGATCAAGCAAGGGAAGAACTTGATGAAATAAAGGATATTAATAGTGCTAGCGAAAGTTAATTTGAGAAAAGTGATGAATATGAAATTTTTGAGTTGAAAGGAAAGCTTTCAAATGTTACCTAATAATTCTATCAAGTAAAATATGAAGCCCCAAGTGACCCACACGACACAAGCAAGAAAAAGTACAACATGCTTTTTTCGATCATCAAAGGAGAATATAACTACAATAACTTGAACAACATATGACTTTTGCTTGTAAATAACATTCCTGTAATGTTAGTGAAAAGTGTCTATGATTTGTGTTTTTTATTAAGGTCTAGCACATTTGAAACATTTTAGTTCAGTTGGATTGGATTTTTTCTCAAATTATGAAAGAAAAATAGAAAAATTCATTAAAGCTAGATAAAGTATACTTTCTCTTAGATACCTTATTCACAGGAATTACGATTTTTATCGTGTACAATAAAAATAATTATAAACAAAATACATTTAAAAATAACTAAAAAAACACCCCTTTTTTAGTTAATCGAACTAAGCTGCAACTTAATCTTTGAATTAGTCGCCAGATGCGGAATGGGATCTAAAAATGGGAAATCGTTAATACTGATGATCCTGATCAGGGCAATGGAAAAAATATTAAATTATTGTATTGTCATCGGTCCAGTACAAGAGAGCAAAATTTTAAATTAATATGACCTTTTAAAGTGGGTAAAATTGAGTTGAAAGATTCCGTCACATACCAGTGAAGCTTATAAAAGGGTGTTAAAAATGGATTTTTCAATGACAATGCGTGCTACCATTACGTTAGTATCGAGTGCGCACCGAATCCCGGGTTAAATCTAATGTGCATTAACATTAATTGTTCCATTCGTGATCAGATTCAATTCATGCAATTGATTATTAGGCTAAAACGATTGACCAAAGTTAATATTTTATCAAAACGGGAGAGCATTTAAGAGTAACGTTTTGCGTTCCACTGAGAATTCTCTGATGGAAAAAAAACACATGATTTCCATAGGAAATTAACTCCCATACTAAATATTCAATTTATTTTCTTCAGTAGTCGAAATGTACTATTTTTTCCACCCATTTCTCATTTACTTTCAAATCAGAATCTTGAAAAGCGAAAAATAAGGAAACAAGAATACAAACATTCAGCAAATCGATAACGGGTAATACTTAGAGCATGATTTGCATATAGATTACTAGATATTTCTTCGTTTAATCTTCCATACATTTGTTCGACTTTGACAATTCATACTTAAATATCATTTGAGGAGAAATAATAAATACAATTTGTGAAATCCAAATGAATGAAAGCATTCAGATTCAGCATAGTTAAAAACATCGTTTTTGATTTTGAATATATATATATATATATATATATATATATATATATATATATATATATATATGTATATATATATATATATATCATGCAGATTTTAAACGTTAAGCATTGTTTATTTAAATAATAAATGAAAACAATTAAAATATTCTTACATGTGAAAATTATTAATTAATCGATTATTTAGGAACAATACAATTCCAGAAACAGTTTTAAAAGATATAATAATTGTATATAACCCAGGTAACTCACGAAACAGCTATGAATAAATCTGCAAAACAAAATATTTGATTGAATAAGTGGAGATATATACGTCCGTGCATAGTACTGTATTTTTTCTTCAAACATTTAAGACTAACAAAAAAAAATGTAAAATGTTTTTTTTTCCAAAAAAAAGATACATTATGCTGTTAACATTTCGTCTGTAACTCTACGTACACAATCTAGTAAAGTTAAATTTGACGAGGCACATAGTACTTATATTTCTTGAATGTTGTTATTTTGAAAGGGAATTGCCAGCTCATCGTCAGTCGTCATCCTCGCTTAATTGTGGTTAAACATGTACAAGAGCCATCACCAATATCCTCCTCTGGTACTTAATGCTGCAGCATAAAAAAAAGAATCTTCAACAAACATTCTGCAATATGATTTTTTAAAAGGAAAAATAATTATATTTAAGTCATTATTTTCATGAATGTAATAGTTTAGTGGAATTCGCAAACATATTTAAAAATAGAAGTAATTCTTTAATGAAGGGAAAAAGATTGAAACTGGAAGTATAAATGAAACTTTAGATAATACTTCAAATTACACTCGTACTTTTAAATATGGAGATGATTAAAACCTTTTAGTAATAGGTTAAAATATTTTCCTCATTTTCATTTTTAGCTACAATATTTGAATTTAATATTAAAAAAAAACGTGACACACATTAATTCAAACTACATTAAAATGAAAAATTGATAATTTTTTTTTATAGTAATATTTATAATAAAGGAGAAATCTTAAAATTTAACATTATAGGGTATCTTTTTGGACAAGAAATCTACATACTTCAATTTTTAGAAATATTATTAAAAATTGCCTTAAAATAATAATGATCTTGTTTCTAATCATAGGGAAAAACATAATTTTTTAAAAAAATTCATATCTACTGTATAGCATTTTTATCATGCTAACTTTATATATGCATTTATATGTAAAATAATTTTAAAAAATATATTATTAAGATTTAGATGTACAGAGATAGGGCCATTTATATACACAAATTCCTGTTCACTATCATCTAAGACAAGACAAATGTATCTATAAAATTAGGCAAAGTAATATGAGTTATACATGAAAAGTTTACTAGTGGACGCTTTTTGACAATAAACGCGTATGTTTGTGTATGCGTACCAAAAGTACGCGTTGTGTACGCGTACTTTTGGTATTAATTCTATCAATAGGAATGTCCGAATTATCCTTTTTACGCTTCAGAGGTGAAATTCTTTCTATTATCTTTTGAACAAAATTAGAACTAACCTCCAGTAGTGCCGAAGTTTCAAAAAATTTAAGAATGAATTCAGAAATTCGTTCTTTGTTTGTATTTTGGCTAGATTGTTGTATAATTCTCTGTAAAGGGTCATTAATAACCGCAGGTCATCTCTTTTACTCCTTTATGTTCTTTAATCGTCGTGATTTTGTGTGTATGGTATCCTGAACTCAAAATCTTGATATTAACAATTTAGATAAGAATCCGTATTGAGTTTATACAATTTGAGAATTTTTTTACAAATGGAAATCAAATTACATTTCTGGCTTCCAATGTAGCATTTAAACAAGTAAAGTAAAGCAAAACTTATTTCGAAGTATTTGAGTTAATTGATTTAAGTCAAAAAACAAGTCGAACAAATAAAAATTATTTTTCCCCCAATGATTAATAAATTAAAATCGTGAAGAGGAAATTCGCGCTAAAGCAGAATTAAATATATATAAAAATATATTTATATTCCCTTTATATAGAACTTTTTCATAAAGTTAAATAAAAACTTTTGTTTTGTTTCTAAATTATGTCAAATACTTAATATTTTATTCATGCTGTGAGATAAAAATTTTGAGTTTTACATATTTTCGAAATGCGTTTCCATAAATTGGCTCACTTGAGACACCTTTCACTGCCTTTCTTTAATACTTCTGTGGGGAAAGTGTTTATCAGCCAATGGAACACGTCTCCCTAAAAGAGCACGTTCAAGCTCTGAGGAGCAGGCGTCTAGGGCCGTCCCCAGATCGCGCCTATCTACCTCGCCAATTGGAACGTGATTGGCAAGTAATCCCGAAGGAATCAATGCCCAACCGAATAACGAATTGCGTCGGTGCTGGAAATGTATGAAAGCATTATTGATTGTTTTTACTCTGTAACTGCATTTTTTGAATAAATCACTCATTTCCTATGGTTCTGTTAGCATTTCGTTCTGAATGCTTATGCATGTGCATCAAATATATCTGTACAAATCGCTCTGGATATCACATCTACAGATTTTTATTCCTATTTGGATAACTCTTTCTTTATACATCGTTTATTATATATATATATATATATATATATATATATATATATATATATTAATATATATATATATGTATATATATATATATATGTGTGTGTGTGTGTGTGTGTAAGTATGCAAGCATATGTAGTTATATAAGACGCATTGTGAAAATCTATTTGGGGCATCTAATGATACATATATATGAAATATATGTTTCCGGAATATATCTTATAATTTGTAAGGAGTAATTTCGTTGCAAATAATGCCAAAGAATCAAAAATTAGAAACAATATCTTGTTCCTTATTTTCTGTTGTTTTCAATCTGGGTTGATTATCTAAACATAATATTTAACTAAAAATCATTGTAGTATAAATAATTTTTATTTCAAAATATTTCAGGAAAATATGTTTTTTTCATTTAGATAAAGAAATCTTATCAAATCATAATGTTTGAATTATTGGACTATTTTATTTGAATGTGGACATGTAAATGGAATGTTTTCATTATTATTACTAGCTGTATGGCACGGCGTTGCACGGGCTTCTTCAAATGTATAGCTTTTTGCGTTCAAATTTTTTTCTCTCAGTGTCAGCACTTCCTGGTGTCTGAGTGGGAATTCTGTATTAATGTCATTTAAAGTCTTCTTTTCGAATTGTCTTCCACATCTTTACCACGCCGTACGGTTCCATTTCCTCTCCATTTAGCCTGACGTTGTATTTTTCCGTGGGTATAACTTTATCCCCATGAAAATTTTCCCTTCCTCTCTGAATGCCAGCCGTCCTAGGTGTGTGTCATGCGCGATGTGCGTAATTTCTATATCCTTGTCATTTAAATTCACTTTTCCGAAATTTCTTCCACTTCTTTTTTTTGTCAGACCGGCTTTTCTTTGACAGATTTTGCTTTTTCCATTTTCTTTTTCTTTTCCCTTTGTTCATCCCGGCGTTGCACAAAGTTTTGCAAGTATAAAACTCTATTTTCTCCAGAATAAGATGTTTTTTTAACGAATTTCCATTTTCGATTAATAAGTTGCACAGTTAATCAAGTTTTATTTACAATAAAGCAAAAAAGGTACGAATTATTATTAAATAATTAATTTTGTAATGAATAATAAAAAACAGTACACCTTTAATTTTTTTAAAAAAAAATCATTTACATTTAATCTTTTTAAATAATGAATCAAAAAATTCTTACAGTTATATTTTGAAATGACTCCTTGCTTTTTATGCGTGTTCTTTCTTTCATAGGTAAGCAAACTTATCTATTTATGTAAAACTATCTTCGCACAAACTGGTGAACGCAAAAACGCATCAAAGATACTAAAAGATGGGAAATGAGTTGAGGAATCCATTTAAATCATTTAATTTCTTAAACTACAATTATTTGAAAATATATTAATTAAAAATGATAAAAAGCACACTTCTTCTGCATTGTTGTAACAACGAAGACCTGATTTGGCCCGTTTGGCTGAAAATTGGTTTTCGTTGCCAACTTGCGTCATTTTATAACAATAAAGTTGTTACAACAATACATGTGAATATCGAGTTGAATGTTTTTAATGTGTTTAGTTAATATCTTTTTAACTAATTGTAATATTGGAATATAAATTGTCAAAACGGCGTTCTCCGTTCATTTTCAATCTTTTGGTACCTTTGGCGAGTTTCTGCCTGGTGCGGTTCGTGAGGGAATATACGCACATAGAAAGATAATTATATAGATAGACAGATACGTTTGTTTATCTTCGAATTTTGTTAGTGTAGATTATTATTTTTAACATCATTGTGATATGTTTATTAAAACCAGTCAAAACAATTTTAATAGAAATTTTCATGATAAAATAAACGATGGAATTTTAAATATTTCTGAGTCTTAATTCAACTTTTTTAAGAAAATTATTTTGTTTACAGCATTTGCAGATCTTAGACTGAATTTGTGTTTCAACTAACAGTTTTATTTTGTTCTATTCAATATGTCTAATTAATAGGTTTCGAAAACTCTTTAATTAAATTTATGTCAGAATCTCTCTCTCTCTCTCTCTCTCTCTCTCTCTCTCTATATATATATATATATAGTAAACTGTTTTAGTAAGCATGTATTTTTGTTTTATCCTACACTGAGTATAAATAATTATATTTTCCCTATTTAGTTACACAAAATCATAATAAAGGCCCTTTTAAAACACAAAGAAAAACTTGTTATCAAGAATTAAATATCAGTGTGTTATAAGGTTTTTTCATTATTTATTCAAATATTCCATTTAATATAATTTCAAACATTAACTAATTGTATTGAGAATATAACCTAGTTAAAAGGAAATTGATTCGATAATGTCCACTATAACTATATTTCCTATAAATGAAGGAAAATTCATCCGTAGTTTTTAAGGTTGTGGTTCTTCAAAAATATGGCTCTTTTAGGTCATCTACATTTTTTATGCTTAAAAATAATTTTTATAGGTTTATTCAACTTAGTCCTGAAAAGAAAATAAAAGACAGAAAATAATAATTATTTTTAGGTATTTTATTTTGGAGAAGTAGACGTTTTTGTGGTTTCAACAGGAATTGCCCTTCTAATTAAATTGTACTTAAAAATGTCTAAGAGGTGTAATATAAAGTGCCAGGAAACCAATGCAGAGAGACTTCTAAAATAAACTTTGCAATGTGATCAATACGTATATTCCTTTTCATTTCCTGGAGTGAGTAAAATACGACAGATATTAATTCCAGTTAATGAAAATGTTTACTGCGTAAAAATGATAATCAATAAATATTTTAGGAAATTTCAACAGTTTCATAGTTGGTGCTCTTGAAGCAGTCGGAAAAATTTCGAAAGTATAAATTAAAATTATATTTTCAATTACACATTACTCAAAGGAATTCAAAATTATAACAAATGATATCCAAAAACTTAATCTTCAGAGCATTACATAAGAGTCAATTTTTTGCGCACTTCTAGAAAGAGCAGACTGTCGAAATCTAGTTTTGAATAGAAATTGGATGGGTTTTTCTTTAAACGTGATCAACTGCCACTCCTTATGCAATTTCATCAAGCACTTGAAAACCACGTTCTGCTCCCCGCTAGTTGACATGGCCGAATTGTGAAAGCTACGTTCTTCAAATGCGGCTAATTACGTATTGAACAGCCAGAAAGCTTTGCATTGTTTATTCATTGAACCGATAAGACCGGCACTCCAATTTTCCTGTTAACCATTTCATAGGCCATTTATTTCTCTTTTGAGTTTTCCCCATTTGTTTTGTTTTATTAACAATTAAACAATATTATTTAAGGAAATACAACCCCTGAAAATAAAATTCGGTGAACGAAGTTTGAACGGCCGATCTGGAAAAACTGACAAAACAAAACGCTGCACATTTGTGGTGTCAAATATTTACTATCTACCCACACCATTGTAAAATTGAGCGTCTTTTCTGTTCCATGTGAGACTTGTTTTTCAAAGTGCTTTTTTAGTGCGTTGGTTCTTAATTGAAACAAAAGAATGAACGAAAAAAATATCAATTTAAAGTTTTGTTTTAAGCTTGGCAAGACACCGAAAGAAACTTATGCGATGCTGATACGTGTTTATGAAGATCAAACACTGTCCATGCAGTGTGTGTGTATGAGTTGTTCATCCATTTTCAAGAAGGCTGGGAAAGTGCTTTTGACAGCTCCCGTAGTGAAAGACCTATGAATCCGTTAGTGACGAAACCATTGAAGAAATGAGTGAATAAAACACGAAATATCGTCGATTAACTGTGAGAATGATAGCTGGACGATGGAAGCTGCAAGGCACATTAAAATTTTGACCCGTTTCATGATACGTCTAAGCAGGGTATGACCCCAAATTTCCCACAACAATGCTCATGGTTTTTTTTATCACGATAATGCTCGTCTTCACACAGCCAATATTGTCAAACAGTTCCTGGAAAAAAAAGGGGGGGGGAGGGCGAATTGAACATCTACCATTCTTGCCAGATCTTAATCCTCTAGACTTTTTCCTATTGTCATGATTTAAACTCGCTTTGAGAGGAAAAATATTTGACGATGTTTCTCACATCCAACGAAACGTGACGAGGGTTTGAGCTCCATGTCAAAAGAAGACTCTTTGTAAAGTTTCCAGGACATGTAGAGCAGTTTTCAGTGGCACATAATTAAGGGCAATGGATATTTCGAAGAACCGTAAGGTAACTTTCCTTAATATTTCACCTACGTTAATGTTACAAAACTATTCACCTAACTTTATTTTCAGATGCTGTATATTTAATTTTGTAGAATTTTACGTTTACATTTAAATTTTAGGGGTGTTAAGAATACTTCCGAGGGAACCATTCCTCGACATAAAGAAAAAAAAATTGAATGTTGATCATTTGTCATGAAAATATGAGAAGCATGTTGCAATGCACAAGAGGACATCACATTCTGCACACATGTAGTAACTGCTCTTTTTTGTCCCTTTCTGCTACATTCCCTACATCGTCTATAATTGGAAACTATATTTGGTGTATTATTACACACAATGATTAAGAGCACATCATTCGAAACTACACACTTCTTTGCTTAGAAATGAACAGGACGCCCTATCCTTTTACTTGTGGAATATCCGTCTATTAGCTGACGAGCTAATTCTAAATGGAATGCTAACTGGTCTAGGTTTCTGACTCTTTTGTTCGCTTTCCACAGTATGAAACTATGTATGATGGCAAATTCAATAAGAAAATAATAAATACAATACCACCATTTTACCGATTCTCTTCTTATTTTGTATATTTCTTTACTTTGATAGAAAATAACAACCCCTCCCATAATATCTTTAAAAACAGCGACTGCTTTTGGAAAAGGTGCTTCCTTAGTACCATCTTTTTTAAAATTTTACAGATGTTATAATCCCTGGATTATGTGCAGAAGTACAAAACGGAAGTAAGAATTGGTTTTGCCATTGTTTTAATAAGCATAGTACCTTTAAACGGCAAAAAAATTATTTTTCAAAATTATTTTTAAAATATAATACAGACTGTTAGTTAGGAGCATTTTAAAACAAACCGCGTCAAAATCGGACCAAAATTACGGCAATAGCAATAAAAAATTTCAAACGTCAGCACTGGATTGTCCATTTAAATCCAATGTAAACAAACCATGTTCGTTAGTTTCGGTTTTGAAATCGATGGTGTCATTGAAATTATTCTCTCCCCAGTTGTTGCTAATTTTTAATTTTATCTATTTTTAATCAAAGAAGGAAGTTTGCAACTCAGCACTGCCGTAGTTCCAAGTATTGTTTGTTTACATTTGTATTTCATAGTGTTTACTGTTGCTTTATTGAGTGTTATCTCGTTATTCTCGTAATTCATAAGCTTTTAAAATTTTTCTTGATCGAATATTTTTTGCATCTTTTAATTAGTAAAAAAGTCTAGTAAAGCTCAACGTAAAGGCAGTGACTATCACCGAAAACGAAAAAAAAGCGTTTTCATGCAAACCAATACACTCGCAAAGTATCAGATACGCTTGATAACTGCATATCTGCTTCAGCTAAGAAATTGTGCAAAGAAAATGAACTTGGCAAGGAAGTAAGAAATTCCAATAAATCTACTGGATACAGATTGATAAACATTGATATTTTATTATCTGAACTATCTAAATATTTAATATGTCCTAACTGCAATACTAAAGCAGTTCTGAAAGAAAAGATTTTGAATGGATTGGTGTCTGAGTTTTACGTTGAATGCTACTCATGCAGTACATTGACCACTTTTAAAAGAGTTCCTCAGTTATTGCTTCAAGTAAGGACTATGAAATAAATACACGAATAACCTATGCTATGCGCCCAGTAGGACCAGGGTTTTGTAGAATAAAGAATTTTTGCACAACAATCAATTTGCCATCACCAGTATCACAAAAGTCATACGAAAGGATATTGCGAAAAATAAATTTGGCCAGTCGTGGAATAGCATTGTGACATCGTCGATTGTTGTGAATCCCCATTTTTCGATTCACGATAAGTTTTATGGTTTCACCAGCTGTTCAAGGACAAGTACGACACCCATCGATTGTCCCTGAATTTTTACGATCCACCAGCTGTGGAATGACCAGTGCACGTGGCCATGGGGCCATTGTTTATTGTCTGAACTCAGGGAGTGAAGACAGACAGATGGGTCGCCATAATAGTAAAGTAGAGCCGGCGCCCCATTGACAATAGGTGAAGCCTATCTTAAAATAATCATGTCGTCTTTTCTAGTGTTGTGTGAAGGGGATACTAGGAATAGGTGGCTTGATGGACAAGTGTGTCCAGATGTTGGACAAGGAACTATGGCGCCTTGGGCCAGACGGCTCGGGTGTGTTTTGGCGTGCTATGCGCAAATAGGACGAGGGAGGTCAAGAGAGACTTTTGTGACCTGCCAATAAGAAGGAACGAGGGGCGTGTTGTGAACACATCCCTGGTGTTTAAAAGGGTTCTTTTTCAGGAGAGAAGAAAAAAGTCGAGAGAGAACAGATGGAAGGAGAAGGAGGGTAGACAAAAAAGATGGGAGAGAGAGAGGAGACGGAAAAAGATAAGAAAAAGAGTCGGGGAGAGAGACGAGAGGAGCCCGCCTTGTATGGAGAAAAGGGCTGAGTCCGGGATTGGAGTGGAAAGAGGATGAACGCCGGTGGCGTTGAGAATGGAATATGAACTGACTACACCGGCTTGGCATATAATCTGAATTTATATTACTTCATTAAAAAATTGTTAGAAATAAAAAATTGCTTTTATTTGTATATTAGGCTGGAACCCTTATTTATTGATGTATAGCTACACACGACGTTACAGCATACGACTCCACGAAAAATGTTGCAAAAGAAGAAGTATCAGCTTCTGGAAGTAATGAAATCTGTGTCAGTGGTGACAGTAAGTGGAAAACACGTGGACACACTTCACGTATTAGTGTGTGTAGTGCCATTGGAGATGTTACAGGGAAAGTGATTGATGTTGCTGTTCTCTCTTCATATTATAAAGGATGTGAAAAATGGCGAGGTCCAAAATCTGGACATTCATATGAAGAGTGGAAATTAAAACATCAACCACACTGTGTAAAGAACCATATTGGTTCTTAAAGTAAAATGGAAGTAGACGGGATGAAGGAGATATTTCAAAGATCGGTGCCACAATGAAAAGCGAAATATATTAAGTATATCGGTGATGGAGACACAAAAACCTTTCTCAGAGCTTCAAAGGACAGCACGATATTCTATCGAAAAAGTTGAATGTGTTGGCCACATACAAAAGCGTATGGGTGCTAGACTGCAAAAATTAAAAACAATGAATCGTGGCAAAAAATTATCAGACGGTAAGAGTATCAGCGGTAAAAATCGTCTGACTGATAAGTTCATTGATACAATTGCCACCTATTATGGCAATGCTATTAGACAGAATAAAAGCTCCGTTAGCGATATGCGTTAGGCCATATGGGCAATTTATTGTCATTATAGGTCCACTGATGAGGAATCTATGCATCACTTCTACCCAATTGGTGATACATCGTGGTGCAGATATCAAAAGGCAGTTGCTACAAGTAGTGTTTATTTATTCAAACATAAAAATATTGTGCCAATTGCCATAATGGATGAAATAAAGCCTAAAATAGCATAACTATCTGCTCCAAAATTGCTGAAAAAATGTGTGTGTGTGGGGGGTAAAACACAAAACGCTAATGAGTCGTTCAACTCGACTGTTTGGAATTACTTCCCCAAAACTTCTGGGTCATTTAAAATATTGTACACATAGCAGTAAATGAGGCTATAGGGATGTTTAATGGGGGAATGACGGGACGTATAAGGATAATGAAAGCTCTTAGCTTTAAGGGGGTAGGTTCACGAAGCAAGATCTGTATCTCAGTAATGCAGTAACCCCTTATACATAATAATTTACTGAATGCAATAATAATGCACTTTTACGATAAAGCAACAATATTTATTATAAACCGTACAAATTCATGACATAAGTATTAAATTTTGTATATGTTACTTTAAAGCAAAAAAAAGTTAAGTAATAGGATAATTACTAAGTTATTTTTCCTTTGTCTGATTTTTAAATTGGAACATATTACAAAATGCGGTGGTTGCTTAGAAGACAAAATATAGATATCAGCTAAATATAGAAAATGAACTCAGAGGGTCAATTTCTTATCTTAAAACTCTTTTCAAAAATTTGCTCTGTAAGACAAGCCCATGGAAGTAGCTAATAATTATTAAACTTGTTCTTAATTTAGTATTAATTAATTAGTCATAAAATACTCTGTGCACCACTCATACATTAAAAGCAGTGTTTCTCAAACTTTCAATACTGGCGACCCAATTTTCAATCATAATTTTTGTCTCGCCCCCCTATACAACAATAATGTATTTACTGCAATAAAAATGCACTTTTAGAGAGAGATGCTAAAATTACAATACGATCTTAATTATAAACCGTATAAATCAATACGATAAGTATATTAAATTTTGTGTATATGTAACTTTTAAATAATATATATTTTAAGAAAATTACTTAAAATATATATTACTTACAATTATGTTATTTTTCTTTCTCTAATTTTTAATTTGGAACAGATCGTAAAATGATTTATTTAATTAAAGATTTATTTCCTTCAGCATTCATTTCTCAAAGTACAAATGTCATTAGAAAAATGGTCTAGTCAATGTCGCTCTCTATCATATCCATCACATCTGGCATTATAGGAAACGTTTGCGTGAGTCTGGGCAACCTATCGGACGTCTGCGCAAAACATGTAAAAATGCTTTTCCTCGTACAATTCCAGTCAGTTTTGGTCGACTCGATACTCCTATAGCTACCGAATCTAGATTGAATGTACATTTTTTTTAATTTCCACTTTAATTGTAATTCTCGGTAATTAAGTATTTACGGCAGTAGATTAAAACAATATCATACATACATTTTTAAGTCGTAAGCAAACATTCGACCATAATAAAGAATCAACAAGTACACGGACGAACGAGCATAGTTCCGAAAATTAAATCAAGGCGATCTTCTCAAAAATGCTTAAATTTTGGATTTACCACTACTGAAATAAATGATGGAAAAAAACCCCAGCTCCATATGTGTTAAAACTTACAAATCTGTAGAACAACATGTGAAAGTTGTTTTTAAAACATGTAAAATCATTTAGCTATGTTGGCAAAGAATTTTAAAAAGTATTTTCTGGATGAGGACAGCTTGGTAGCAAGTTACGAGTGGATTAGGGATCTATTTCAAGATACTCCAGAAGGGCTCTCAACTTCCGAAGAAGAATTTTTCATATATTTTACATCCAGTGAAAAATTAAAAGGCAATTTGTAATAAATCGCTCTTTGAATTTGGGGTAGAGGTGGATGAGGAATTACCTGTACTGAAAACAAAAGCACTTCGTATACTATTACCATTTCCAACATCCTACCTTTTTCAAACCGGATTTTCTGCAGTGGATGCCTTGAAGACAAAATATAGATCTCAGCTAAATATAGAAAAACCACTTTAAGTGTCAATTTCTGATATTAAACCTTCCTTTGAAAAACTTTCCTCTACAAGACAAGCCCGTGGAAGTCCCTAATAATTATTAAACTTGTTCTTAATTTAGTGGTAAGATTGATTGATTGAATATTAACGTCACACTATTCAGCTGCACGAGGGCTTTTGACTTCGGACCACGTAATTTTGAACCATGGACAAAAGCCGTGGATGACACCTGAGCTGGCACCCCTCTCTCCTAACTACCACACCACACCAACGGGAAAACGTTTCAACTCTCAAGAGATTTAACGTGCATCGCTGCCCTACACGGCGGGTCTTTAGTGGTACTGGGCTCGAACTCGTGACAAGGCAAGCCACGATCCGATACCTGTACCACTCAGCTACCGCGGCCAAAATCAGTAATAAAAAATTATTTATAAAATACCTTCTTCAGAACTGATACATCAAACGTATACTGGCTGAAACACCGACTCTTCGCACGAGTTCATTTTTTAAAAAAATATAACAGTATTCTTGATATAATAGCTGAACTGTAAGGAGAGTGTGCACGACATTGTATACAAAAATGTAAAATGATTTTTTTTAGATAAATGCTATAATTGTAAATAACTGTTTAAAAGAACTGTAATTTTAAACCTCACACAATTAGCATTTAGAATTAATGTTGAATTATGAAAAAGAATATAAAATTCCGATGAAGAATTATTGTGTTACTTTTTAACATTTAAAGCCAGAAGACTTCAAAATGTTTTAACCCGGGAGCAGGCGCGTACTCGATACTAACATTAATGGTAGTGCGGGGGGACTCAGTCACCCCAATCATTTGTTTAGAATTATTTTTACTGCACACGATACAAATCGGAATTCTAGTGAATATTTTAATTTATAGAAAGTATACTTACCTTCTTTCATGGACTATTCAATTCTTTGATGATTTGAGAAAAATACCAATAAAACTGAACTAAAATTATTCAAAAGTACACAAGACCATAATAAAGGATGCGAATCAGAAACTTTTCAATTATCCTACAGAAATATTAAACCAATCAATTCTTTTCCAAATATCGCAAAACTCAATTATTTACAATTTCCCTAAGCGAAAAGCAAACGCATAAAAGATGGGAGGGAACTAATATTGATAATAACCATACCATAAGATTGAAGGTCAATCAAATGATTAGCAAGCGTACTATGCAGCCTGGCTGAAAAGTGAATCATGACTTCCTTTTCTTTTTCTACAACTAATGTACAGTATTTCAATAATAATTACAGTGGTGAATTGTCTATCTTCTTAGAATTTTTCTCAGGGTCTGGGTTTCGTTTTTTCTTTTAACGAGTAATATTTTATGTTAAAACGTAATAAAAAAATCTCTCATTGAGGAATTACAGCAAATAAAACAAAATGTTTTTTTTTTCTTTAATTTGGTTTTAGGATCAAAGATAGCTAGCTATTTGATGACGGAAAAAAGCCAGATAATAAACATAAATTATGTCAGTGTTGTTGTTTGTATTTTTTATTATGGAAGAAAGCATTTTGTTTTACTTCTCTTTCGGTTATTTTTTTTTAAAAAAAATCTTTAAATTTTCGATACGCTCGCGCCCCCCCAGGAGGGTGCGCCCCACACTTTCAGAAACACTGCAGTAATGTTAAAAATAGGCATTTTTAAGGAACATTTACAATCATTCTATGGAATAAATATTTCCAATTTTTTTTCTGAATTTTCTATGGATCATACTACGTACTTTAATTAGAGTGTAAACTTGTGGGTTCTTTTCTGATCGTGTTCGCATTGTGAATTGAAAATAATTGCAGACAGGGTTTTGTCCCACTGTTTATTCCACACCTTCTATGGGACATTTCTTAAAATAAAGAATATATTGAGATGTTACAAGATTACGATACATCGTTCAGCCGTCTCTACTTTTCACAACCCCGGTTTTCTTCCCTCCGCTCTCCTCTCCCCCGTTCCGACCTTTTTTTTTTTTCTCCTCTGCCCTTGCCAGATCCTTCTCTTTATATCGTCTCTCGTTCGACCTGTTGCCAGGTGCAAGCAGCGGTTCCTTATACGCTCCACCTAAGAGTAAAATTTGCCCCTTGTGGCTGATTTTACCATTTCAGACACCAGGAACAGAAAATTCACAAACCGTGAAACAGAAAATCCACAAACAGAACGCACAATAATTGCAACAGTCAAAAGTCTTGATGATTGTTCTAGTCAAAGTTCCTTAAAACAAACACATGAAATAATATTAATAGTTCACCCAATTGAAATAAGTGACTATGTTCCCAGAAAGATCTAAACTGTAATGGGATTGCAAACAGATACATGGAAAACACATTATACAAAAAAACAACAATACTAAATATATACATTACAGTTTTTATCTTAATCTAGACAATGTTTATTTCATTAACTCATGAATGTGAATGCTCAATGAGTTCACTAAATCCATATTAAGTCCACAGTAAAAACTTTCCTACGGCTCTAATTTGCCTTTGGCCGGTATGATTTCCGACCCAACCCATCTCACCCATTCTAATAGAAAGTTAATTTGTTTTACACGATTTTTCCAAATTTGCATCAGAATGTCTCTATCGACTATTCGAGATACAACGAACTGCTCTAACATTCTTAAAACCTGAGCCGTTAAATTACATCCATAAGAAGTGTATTCAATCTTAAACCTCACTTTTTTAGTCATGCAAATTCCAAACGACATAAAGCATGCGGCATTATTCTTCGTGAGAGAACGACAAAAATACCACTTCCACAAATCCAGTACCGTGACCCACGATGCTGCGCTGTTCTTTTCTACAAAACCTTCCCTTTTCAACAAAAGATAAATCCCGGTTCTCGAAAATATCTTTAACAAAGCTTCACGGGTTACCTTCGCACTGAGACTAGTCACCGGCCTAGCCTCGCCCCACCTAGTGTGCTGATCAACCAGACATAAAATATATGTATGTCCCTTTGAGCTTGGCAGATCAATTGGACCTATCAGATCCATTTTCACCACCTGAAATGGCAATTCAGACCTTGACACAGGTGTAATGGGTGATCGGTATTTAATCCTAACCGATCGAGTGAGCTGACACCCTTTACATGATTCACAAAATTTTTTCACATTGGAACTTAGACCCTCCCAAAATAAAGAATACTTGATTCGTTCAAGCGTCTTCTTGGGACCCATGTGACTACTGAACACTGAAGTATGTGCTAGTCTCAACACCTCAGTTCTTTTGCACTTCGGAATTACCAGTTGCCCAATACTCTCCCCGAGTATTTTATCTCTATGAAATAGATACCCATCTACTTCATAGTAGTTTTCTTTGCCTTCCTTAGCATGCTTCCAAACCAGTGCTAACTCGGCACAACCCTCCTGTTCGGAACGAAAACTATCAGCCACCATGATTCCTTTATCCATCTCAGCGGTCACCTCCTCATCCTTAGTACCCAATGTTCCCACTTCATTCCGACATGAAGTAATATTCCTTTGAGAATCATCAATGTGCTCCTGTGCTTTCTCTGGCAGAATACCCGTTGAAACCTCGGTTTCATCTACATTTCCTGAGTCAACCCTCAGGTCCCGAGAGCCTTGAGCCAGTGAATTCTCTTCACTCTGGGCTCATCCCAACATATCCAAAACCTCTGGTGGAAGCAACACGTCTTCTACCAAAACTTATGCCAAAGCACATAACACTTGCTGGTGCACAACATTAACCTGGCCACCGGTAGCAAGGCCAATTGGAATATAAACTAAAGGACATTTAACCGCTGGACCGAAAATACCTTTCAAATAAATCGTGAAAGCTCCTTCAACCGATATTCTAGGAACTAAGTCTTTCTTGATACAAGTAATTTCCGTACCAGAATGCACTAAAGCATGAACTAATTTCCCATCTACACTGATAGATGTTTTCACTAATTTACTCAATTTGTCTTCAATAGCCCGTCTAGGAATGACTTTACCTAGCAAATCAACTCTAGCAGCTACCGTCCTATCTACCAATTCCGTCCCTTCTGTTGACACCTTATTAAGTCTTTTATTATCTACCTCTTTGTTTTTCGGACAATCCCGCTTAAAATGTTTATCTGATCCGCAGGTGAAACAAGCGAATTTTTTAATTTCAGTTACTTGACCTTTATCAAAGTTTTTCCTAGAAGAAAAATTATCTGGCTTTTTCTCCCCAAATGGCTGTTTACCCCAACTACCAATAAAACTTCTCTTTTCACTATCATTCCATTTAGCTCTCTCAGGTTCATCGTAGGATTTCCCTTTGGAAGCATAAAATATATCACATTGTTTGCCCAAGTCCCTGGGTTTGTACCATTCTTCCCCTTGGAGCACACCAATATGGGTCACCGTCTCAGAATCCAACATTTCAAACATTTTATCTGCTACGATCAGTTGATTAACTGACTCAAAATCATTCGCTTCTCTTAACTTACAGTAGTATAACCACATCGATGTTAAATGGGACGCGAACTGAGAGAAAGTTTCGTCAGAGTTACGTTTGGCCTTTCTAAAATTTTCTAAACATATTTTTGGGTAAGGGTTCATACTCCTTGAGCACAACCTGTTTTAAAGATTCGTAATCTTTTAATTCTTCTTCGCCTAGGTTAACTAATAAGTTTGACACTTTGTGTCCTAACATGCATAAAACCTTCGGTTTTAACTCGTCGCTAACCATTTCACTAGCGAAAGCCTTTTCAAGACTAGAAAAAAATAGTCCCACCCGTCTGATTTATTGGGTACCTTTACAGTTAACAGCCTAACCATTTTAACTATTTCATCTAAAGATTTTACACGTGAGGTTTGACCATTATTTTGAGTAGCACTCTGATTAGCGTTCCTACATAATTCTATTTCCAAGCGTAATTTTTCAATTGATAATTGTTCTTGTTGTTCTAGTTTTTGCTGCTGTTCTGTCTCTAACCTTTCAGCTGTAATAACTTCCAATAACTCTTTTGCCTCTTCCTCCTTGTAATATTTACTAGAGATTATTAAATTCCTTAAAACAATTTTAGACATAGACGGATCAGGTGACTCATCTAAGTCCCGCGCTAATTGAATTAAGTCAATTTTCTTACTTCTAATGAGAAATGCCATTTTTAATCAAGCTAAACCTAATGCCAAATTACCTTCTGACAAATTTAACTACAAACACTTAAATGACCTAGTACTATATATTTAACAAGCAAGAAAAATTCTACTCGTTTTTTCTAAGAGTACACAAATTCCAGAAACACAATACGAAATATGTTTACAATAAAACTTATATGAGACACAGTTATTTGTTACTAATCAGAACACAGAACCTTTTTCAAAATAAAAAAAACACAATTAACAACATACTTTAGCTACATTACCATAGAATTATTTCTCAAATCATAAATC
The DNA here is from genome assembly GCA_019973935.1 of Trichonephila clavipes. Taxonomy (NCBI): domain Eukaryota; kingdom Metazoa; phylum Arthropoda; class Arachnida; order Araneae; family Nephilidae; genus Trichonephila; species Trichonephila clavipes. Next base: position 1,494,947 of record BMAU01017316.1, on the reverse strand, counting down.
TACTCTTATTTTCTTTTTTTTAAATTAAAAGAAGAATCTTATGGAGGAAACAAAAAACCAATATACATATACATCCTAAATTACGAGCAAAGGAAATAACCTCAGATTGCATTAAACTATCAACTAACTGACAAATTGGAACACTTTTGCTTAAAATGAAAAACTATCATATAATATTAAAAAAAAAACATGCCATATTTTGAGTCAAAAATAACCTGCAAAATCTCTTATTTACAACATTTTAACAGGAAGTCCGTCTACTTGAAATACATATACACATTTTTTAATGGATATTTTTCACCCACTCAAACATACATTTTTCGCAACCATTATTTCAAGATAAATTAATCTAATTCTTTTTTTTTAAATTCTGCAAACTGAATTGTTATGCAAAACACTTTCTATACCCAGATTTTAATTTTTGAGACAACTTCAAAACAGTAAAGAATGATGATAAAAAAAAATATAGTTTAACACTAGAACTCTAAATACCATATTTTACAACATTTAAAATGATACCCTATCATTTCCAGGTAAAATAAGTACACAATTTTCTTATTTCATCTACACAATAATCCAACAACATAGAATATTGCAACAAACCAATGAAATTTTCTTTTTTCAGATATATCTGCTTTTTCTATTTTATTTTTAAAAAAACAAATTAAATATGACCGCATCCCATTACTCTTTTAAATATTCACACAATATTTTAACTTAGGGGAACAATAGCCACTTACCTTGACAGGAACGCTGTTTCTGTACTTGAACACTACTGGGATTTCCTTCGTGGTTTTCAGATCACGGCTCCATTCATCAGAAAATGAAGAAAAATACGACATCTGTTCGTTCATAGCCCAACTCGGCAGGTGATGGTAAAACTCCATATGAAGAAGGTCTTTTTTTTTTCACTTGAAACTGCTGCAAGGCAATTCCCGGGATGCGCGTGGTCATCAACTTGAAGATACACTGCAGGATTCTATTTCCTTGTTAAAAATTTCCTTTCAAACCGAATGTCCACTAGAACCTTGTTCACAATTATATAGCACGAACACCGATCAATTTGAAATATTTTATTCATTTAACTTCTGCTCCAATGCATCCCTCTTCTGACACCAGTGTAAACTTGTGGGTTCTTTTCCAATCGTATACGCATTGTGAATTGAACATAATTGCAGACAGGATTTTGTCCCACTGTTTATTCCACACCTTCTATGGGACATTTCTTAAAATAAAGAATATATTGAGATGTTACAAGATTACGATACATCGTTCAGCCGTCTCTACTTTTCACAACCCCGTTTTCTTCCCACCGCTCTCCTCTCCCCCATACCGACCTTTTTTCTCCTCTGTCCTTGCCAGATCCTTCTCTTTATATCGTCTCTCGTTCGACCTTTTGCCAGGTGCAGGCAGCGGTTCCTTACACAGAGCTTTTATGGATATGATGTCTAGTTATTTTTTTAAAAAAATATTTTTTGCACGCGTATCTGGTTTTTTTTCAAAAACAGTGAAATTTAATAATGTTTAATGCTATAAATTATGTCAGAATAAGTTTTTTTTAAAAAAATCCCTTAATTAAAGCATGTATTAGAGTGTAATTATTAAATACGCACAGTTATAAACTGTTATATGCAGTAGTTAAGGAAAAATGTTCCTTATATAGTAAAAATTGTAGTTTTGAGAAAAATGGATTTTAGTAAAACACTTACTTGTAATTAATACATAGAGCTTCACAGCTTGGGTTTTTCTTTCTTCTACTAAAGTATCCTCTAATATACATTTCTTATGCCTTTTTTCACCTTTGCTTCTTTAGAATTTTGTAAAATGTCATAATTTACTTTTCGTAGTCTCTCCCGATCAGCTGTTTCCATTGCCCAAGCTGTTTAAAAACCTGGTAATATACATAGTGTTGCAAGAACATAGCATTTAGTGATATTACCTTGATTGTAGGAGGCAATAGATTCCAGTATTCCAGTTTTTAATGTGCCCAATCGCACTAAAATGCTTTTCGGTATCCGTGACCATATTATGCAATTTACCCTTTGGTTACAGTTTTGTGTCTTACCATGTAAGCATTTGCAAGGAGGTTAGTTTTGTTGATAATTATTCCCTGTACACACATTTTCGATGTGGTTGAGTTCTTCAATACTATTAATACTACCGATGTTGCGTCTGATAGCCAATCCATAATAACGCTGTAATTTATCAATTTCAGCGTCTGCAAGTCTACCATGATCATTCAGTTTTTTTGTCACTTAATTTCTTACCCTTGATTTTTAGCTATAAAACTCGTAGTCAAGTCCCCATCCATTTCTCGACATATCCAACACATTCCAGCTTTTCAATACCTATATCTCCATGCAGCAGAATCTCGTTAACTGCTTTATACACTCTGGCGTCACCATCGCCCAAAAGATTTGGTATATCGCAGACCATGCAAACTTTCAGAGCGTTGGAAGATTTGGATGGCTCCGGAAACTTCCACACTTCCACTATTTCCAAAATGATTCGCCTTACAGATCTCATTATGCATTTTGTTGGGGCACTTACAAAATCTTGATAAAATTGAAGCATTAAGCACTTTGTCGGTATAAAAACTTGTTACAATGACAGCATCATTCAAAGACGTATGCCCATGCTTTTCCCAAGTACCATCAATAGCAACTGGTATATCAGAATGTCCACTGACATCTTTGGCTTTTTTAGCTGCAATTTGCATACTCACCGTAGCCACAGTGTCTACGGCTGTATCTAATTCTGATTCCTTTTTATTAAATCTTTGCAATGATATGTTGGGAAATTCATAACTCCACACAAAACTTTAGCAGAAGACTTAACTTTTACCAATACTTCTCATTGCATATGAAAGCCTGGTATTGACTTCACAATACTTAGACTCTTTTCAACTACATGAAACCATATACATCAGTATTTAGAAACGGTTGGATGAATCCACAAGTTTCGCAAGAAACAGAAAATTCTGTGGCCAAGCCTTGAACTTTTCTTAAAAACTTAATTGAAATGATATTATTTTTGCATTCTTTACATACAAAAGATATTTTTATAGCTTCAGACAATAAAGTCTTATTTATAATTTCATTTATATTTCCATTTTCCCCAAGTAAATTTCTGCAAACCATACAGGATTTTAGCTTTTTAGCTGAAGCAGAAACATTGGAATTGTTAACGGATTTAACTTACCTTCGACTGTGAATGCAAACAAACAAGCTGTCCTTTTAATCTTAAAAATATATATGTTTAAAACGTTGCATTGTGAGAAAAAATTGTTTAAAAAGCAAAAATTACCAGGGAATATGTGACAAATTTTAAAATATTAGTAAATGTAGCCATAAGAAAAGTTACTTAAAAGCTTTCAAAATTCAATGCAAACAGCACGTTTCAAATAGTAAACAAGCGTTTGCTTCACTTCACTTCTTCTATCAGACGTTGCCGTTCAAAGTATTTTAAATAATAATGAAAAAAATAGTAAAATTGGGGGCTTACAATGCAGAAAAAAGTTTGTTTACATATGAGTGGGCGTGGTAGGTGAACTCTGACAGGTGGTAAAACTTTTTTTTAAAAAAAATTTCTTTCACTGAACGTAGAATGATAATTTTTGCACCAATAGAAGCGTAAAAGTTCTTATTTCATAAATGTGGGAAAAGTGAAAAATTAGTTTTTGGGTCGAAATTCTGAACCAACCTCTTAAAATAGGACATTTTACTGTTACCTCTGCCTTAAAGGCCAATTATGCACGCATAAAAAATGCCGAAATTAAATCAAAATCATATACATTAGAGGCCCGTAGGGCAAGCAGAATGACTAGAAAAATATAAAAAAAAACATATCAATATCAATAAGAAAAATAGACTCATAACAGTAATAAAGAAGACTTACGAGTTATTATTGTTTATACAATTACACAATAACAACTCGAGAAACTCTTAATTCTCTAGTTATATAATTTCTTATTAAATAATTATATATATATATATATATATATATATATTCTTTATTTTTAAACCTAATATAATTTTTACGTACTCGTAATTATTTACAGGAGTATTCAACACATACAAACACACACACACACACGCACACACACACACATATATATATATATATATAAATATATATATATATATATATATATATATATATATATATATATATATATATATATATATATAAAGAGTTTTTTTTTAAATTACTAAACAAATCTTTTACATTAATTCTTTTTGGAAGCGGAAATCACAAAAGCACATACACATTACATTAACACGTATCAAAACCTTAATTTTTGTATACTTTTATAATTTTAAATGCCATTTTCCTGATTATTTCCTGGAGTCATAACACTAAATGGCATTAAAATCATCCCCAAATAATTATCTAAAATTGAAAGTCATCGTTGTTCTTTTTCAATGCGAAGTTCGCAAAGCTTCAAAAGAAATGGTTGGGAGCTGAATCCGTAGTAACATGAGCGTGTGTGTGTGACCACCACAGCCACTTATATATATATATATATATGTTTAATTCTCTACAAATGAGAGATGAACATCTGTCAATCAAAATTGAAAAACACAGAGACCGTAAGAAAACCTCACAGTGAAGGACACATGAGCAATCGAAATTTAAAGAAATGGATGCTACAGTATTACAAACATTTCTGACTTAGGACAGCTTATATATAAAAATAAATTTACATAAAAGTGGTGTTGAACATTTTTTGTGGCCAGGCAACCTTCCCCTTTTATGAAAATAAAACTGAGAAAAAGCCTATTGTAAATAATGGATAGGAGTATCTAAATCCAGTACAAGATAGATGTAACTTACCTAAAAATTGCACTTAAAAATGCAGAGCCCGCGCTAAATCTGAGTGCAATAAAAAAGTTATTGCCAGATTCTGAGCCCTAACGCCTATTTAAATCATGTGAATGGCTAAAATGTGTGTAGCACTTAACAAAAGTGTAAAAAGAATGAAAATAAAAATTAATAAGAGAATTACAAATTACCATAGCTTTAGTAACACTAGAGTATATATGAATAAAATAATAATAATTATAATTGTGTCTAATATTAGAATATGGAGGTAACTATAACTATGAAATATGTAAGTTTATAGTAATAAACTATTATCAATCTCAGAATTTTTAATTACTATTTTGAATAGCTTTATTCATATAACTACTAATAAAATTAATTAGGTATTTCTAATTTAAGCAATATTTATTAAAATTCTTATAGTTATTTATTATTTCTGATTTTTTTAACACCAGAAATTGATTGTGTTGTATATAATAAATTGCAATATTTCTGAATTTAGTAACATGTACACTACTTTCCCAATGAGGAACTTTTATAATATGTATATTGAAATTAAATATTCTTCTCTTGTATCATAAATATTAGTAACTATAACATTATCTTTTATTTTAATATATATATATATATATATATATATATATATATATATATATATATATATATAGTCACACAACAAATGTGTCTTTTATAAGTGAACATTTTCCTATTTCTTTTTATAATTAAGTACAAAATAGTAAAATAAAGAAGATTCTAGGAGTGCAGAATTTTTTAAAAAGAACAACATGAGGAATTTTTTTTGCATAAATATATAGGTATGTTTTTAAAAAATATCAGTTGTTGTATTGTGTATATTTAATGAAAGATTAATTATTTTTGGATAATGGATTCATTTGAAGATAAAATTGTCAGTTTTAGTCAATTGAGATTAATATAAATATACAATAAATGTAAAGGATATTCCCAAATATCCTTTATATTTTCCTAAACATCAAACATTTTTTATTGAAATTGTTTTAATTCTTCTGACATTCAATAGAATTAAAATTATATAAATCCAAGTTAATAAAACGTTTATTTAAGTTTTACTCAATCATTTTTTTTAATATTTACTCTTAATTCAGTACGCACAAGCTCTTCTTTAAGCTTCATTATATTTTCTGGTAAAATTATTTGCTAAGAACATTCAAAATATTTAAAGAATTCCATTTAATGCATTTTCTAAGCCCAGACACATTTTGAGCTTATGAATTACTTTTAAAATTAGCTCTGGCATTTTCACGTTATATTGTAAAGCAGGTTTCTTTATGAAAAATAATCTGTCGAAATTCATTAGTCGTGCTTGAACATATTTTAAATATGCTTTGAAAAGACGCGTTGAAGCTTGAAACGCAATTCACGCTCATAAAGCTACCTCGGAGATGCATTCTATACAACATTTTCTGAATCAAAAAGAATCAAATTCTGTCCAGGAGTATTCATTGTCCTTAAAATAAGATATACCTTTACACTCTTTGAAGCAAAATCGCTAGATACATAACAATATTAACTTCAAAGACTTTATCAAGTGGAAAATTACATAAAGGTTCCTTTAAGCTCCTTAAATTCTTTAGAATAAACGCTTACGCTTAATCTCAAACCTAGAAAGGCATCTTGTATGTAATGCATTTATGGAAACTTCTTAAATATTCTAAAGGTTGTCGTAAGTTAGTTATGTCATTCAGATTGTAGTTGGATTATATTAGATGAAACTATCCTCGCTTGCGATGAGCCCTGAATGGGCTAAAGAAAAGCCTAATAAAGATTTAAAACAGTGTTCCTCATCTTATTTGAGAAATTTAGTGAATTGGTTTAAAAAGTTTATTGGCTCTGAAGTTTTAAATTTTAGCAGCATTTTGATAAAATGACATAATGCATCATTTTATACATGCCACAAAAATATTCACGCGTAGTCATTCCTAAAAATATTATTCTTCCTTTTACTCTAAAGCAGTGGTTCCCAAACCATTTTGCTCGAGGAACCCTAAAATCTGTTCTCAATGATCATGAAATCCTGAATATTTTTTAATTAAAGACTTTTCAAAATTTATAATATCTGTTATTAAATGAAACAAGTATTATTTTGGTATTTCAAATGTTATTGAATTAAACAAAATTAAATGAAAAACAATTCATCATAGAAATAATTAACAAAAATACAAAACATAAACTAAAACAAATAGAAAATATTCAACGTGAAAAATGCACCTGTGTTTTTTAATTCCATGATTCTCTTAAAATTGAGAGTTTGGTTTGATATCTGAACTTGCATATCTGGCGCAGCATCAAAGTTTATTGTGATATTTTGTTTTTGTCGCAACATATTTTGAAAACTCAGCTTCACACAAATAAGTGGTAGCAAACAGTACTAGAATTTAAACAGCATGTTTTGCTAAATTTGGATATTCATCGAATACATCTGACCAGACTATTGTTAAGGAAAATTGTTCGAAATTTGGCTTCTAATTGCTTATCCGAACTCAATTCAAGAAAATTTTCATAATTCATGGAATGATATCCTTTTAGTTTTTCTTTTATTTTAAAAGGATTTTGTATCCAGTAATTATCATAATTCTCTAGGTTTAAAAAAATTGAGTCACTGCTGTCAACTGGACAGATGTGTTTTTATATCATCAGGGATTTCCATATTTAAATCAACTTTAGAATCTTCGAAAAAATCACTAAGAGTCTAGGAACACTTGAAATTATTTGCTGCACAGCTGATATTCAATGTAATATTTTCCTTGAAAAGGCAACCAATTTATCTTTTGTTCGCAAAATGGTGACTAGTTTTCTTTGCAGAGTCAAACATAATCCTTTCAATTTTCCAAATATATCAGCAAGGTATGCAAGTGTAGATAGCCGAGCCATATTATCTGTCTGATAATTAAAATTTACAACCAATAAAGTAAGCCATCGGCTCATTCGCAATTCAAATATTCGCACAAGCATTTTACCACGCGATAACCATCTATCTTTCGTAAGAAGAAGTAAAGTGGTGTGTGAAGATTACTTATATCTTCGTACTTGATTTTGAAAACACGTGATTGCAATAGTTTACTTTTGATAAAATTAATAATGTTCACTTCTTCGTCTAGAACAGATTTAAATGTAACCGAAATCCTTTTTTGTTACTAATGTACACTCAGGAACATTGAAAATAGCAACCCAAGAAGAAAGCATCGAATTGAAATGAAATTTAATGCACATAATGACACAGATGAGAGATAGATTCACTTGATCTCAAAAACAAGACAAATAAATGAATACAGGGCGTGCAACGACACAAATTCTGGACAACTTCAATAGCGCGTTGGACCACATCAAGCTTGAATACATGTCGCACACAACCCGGCATTGAGTTGATCAGACACATTATGTTGTCCTGAGAGCAGATGGGCCCACAAATTTTGAACAGCCAACTCTAAATCATGTACAGAGTGACACGAAAGCATCTGTCGTTTTAGCTGATCCCACACGTGCTCTACAGGGGCAAATCGGGGGAGCAGGCCAGCCATGGAAGTGTCTGAAAATGACGTAGGAAGTCTTGAGAAACTAATGCTGTATGGGGACGAGCATTATCTTTTTGGAAAATTGCCCTGGGCGATCATTTAGGAAAGGTCCTACATGGGGTCGAAGAATATCATCAACGTATCGTCGGCCCGTTAAGGTTCCACGCATCACAATTAAAGTGGACCGGCTATCATAGGCTATGGCCCCCAGACCATTACACCAGCTGTGCGGGCAGTGTGACGTAGAACAGTGTCGGAGGAATTGTACCGCTCACCAGGATGCCTCCACACCCGTACAAGGTTATCATCTGACCCCAAAAGAAACCTGGATTCATCACTAAACACAACATTTGGCCAATCTGTGACATTCCACACTGATCTGGCTTGGCACCACTTTAGATGCAGTTGCCGATGTTCCGGTGTTAAAGGGAGTGCACGGTAAGGGCGCTTGAATTTAAGATTTGCTTCTGCAAGGTGTCTGGAAATTGTTTGTGGAACAATTGCTACGCCTACGTTTGCTCGTATCGTTGAACGAGTCACTGTGGTGTCCACAAGTGCTTGCCACACGTTCCTTCGATTCTCTCTCCTCGTGGTCTTCTTGATCGCTTCAGACCCGGTTTTCTGCGTGTGGCTACCTTCTCGTGTCCACTGCTCCCAGCAATTTCTAACGACACACTCCGAACGATCTATCCGGCTAGCAACACGGCGCTTTGACCAGCCTGCAGTTTTCATCTCGATGATCACGCCTCTCTCAAACTCGCTTAACTGTGAGAAATGTCTTTTAGCCCGTTTACTTGGTATGTTTCACTTACCAAAGTCTTCCTACAATCGACGGGTAATCGTCACGTTTATGAATCTTCGAATTTGTGCTGGCTTATATAGCACCCTCTTCCTGATTGTAGCGCCAACTCGGCTTGTATGAGCATGCGTATTGGCACAAAACTTGGATCATTTGCATATCACATTACGCTGTACTTATTTGCAAACTTTCGCTATTGTACTTTGCTTCCTTCTTGGGTCGCAATTTTTAATGTTCCTGAGTGTATATCTGTGAAGAATTTAATGAGCTCTGTTGACGTTTTTTGCAGCATTTTATTCTCTGCTACAGCGCCACTTACTTTTCCTGTCATTGCTTTTGCTCCACCACTATATGCTTCAATATACTTTCTCCAGTCAATTTCATGCATTATCATAAAATTATCAATGCAGTTAAATATATTCTTCCCCGTGGTGTTTAGGTTCACACTTTCATATAAAAGCAAATCTTTATTTTTGTTATTTAAAACTATACCAAACGAAAACAAGCCAAATTGCTAATGCAGCAACGTCTGTGGCTTTTTCTTGTACCAATGCGTAACCGTTATAAGCATGCAGAAATGAAATAAGTTCTATTTGAATGCCATCAGCAATATCATTAATACGTCTTTTTGCAATATTGTTAGAAAGAGACACACTTTTAACTTGGTTACTGTACCTTTAGCCTAGTACACACAAAACCCTATTTTGAACACAATGTTTAGGGTATTCGACTACTTGCGAAAACTTTTTTTTTTAAAAAAGTGAAGATAAAGAGATTTTTTTGTAGTTTTTTAGATCTATTTAGTACTTTAGTACATTTTAATTAATAAAAGGCTAACATTAAGACGAGAATGATCAAACTCTCAATTTTTAAATTTTGATGTATTACTTTGCTATTTCTTTTTAAAATGACCTTCAGGATAAGAGAAATATTGATTTTTCCAAAAACTACAGCACTTTATGTTAGTAATTATATGAAATTGCCTAAAAAACAGAGATTACATTCACACAAATAACAGTAAATTTTATAATAAAACGGTTATTGATAAATATGAAGGTTAAAACATTTATATTGATATACAGAACATACAGGAAAAATTTCAGCAAATTATTTAAATCTTTTTGAGCAATAGCTGTCAACCGTTTGATCTTTTCGAGAAAAAAAAGACACATTTCGAGTAAGACGCATTTTAAAGTTTGACATCTTATGTAAATTTATGCATCTGCTTTTGATAAAACGCTTGTAGTTTTTGTTTTGTGAATGTAAAATAAAACACTTGATATTTTTATAAAGTTGATAAGATGACCTATAACATAAAATTAAAAACAAAATTTGTCTATTCAAAAAATCATAATTTTAGAATTTTAGGGTAGTGGTTCATCAATAGCATGTGTTTCCCCTACTAGAACAATACATTAAGATACTTTATAAGATACTTCCGTTATCTTTTGATTATCTGTTTTGAATTTTTTTCCATGAAACTCTTACTACTATTATGGCTTTCAAGTTTTCTTTTAAAAGATAAATATATATATATATTTGCTTTTTATCAGCTGGGTGATTTTTCCAAATGCCACAGTAGTTTTGATGGTGCTAATGAGCTATTAGCCAATATTTTGCGGCATAGCGAACTAACCGCCTCTGGATCCCCCTCATCAACAGTACTAATAAATCCAAACGACAAGTAACCTATATCATATTTACGTCTTTTCCTTGATACCACCAGTCCAAAATTGGAAGAGGAGCCAGTATCTGTACGGAACTGGAAGTTTATGGCATTACGGGTACTAGAATGTCCATATATCTAGATTCCTCGATTTCTGCATATTACTAACAACATCAGTTCTTTTTAACGAACCATTTTATCACCAATTCTCCATTATAAGCAATTTTTATGTTTTAGATATCACGGTATTTCTTTTGATATTGAAACTGAATAACACAGTTTGCCTTAATAATACAAGGGGACAATAGCATTGGCAAAAACGGATGGTTAACCGACCTGCGTAAACAGTTTAATAAGTAACAAGACTAATTTTACTGCCACAGAACTACTCATTGGAATGTTAGCCTCTGTTGCATAACAAAAGTTTGTTGTCTGTATTAACAAAAGCTACCTATAGATGGTGTGTTCAGAATCATGTTCTTGGGTATCACAAGATTGAACTGAAGCGCGTTTGCAGGCACCTACGAGACGCGGCCACTTGTCGAAGGGGAAGCAAAATTCTGCAAAAATCAGCATCGGAAACCTTTGATATGATACGATATGATTAAAGACTAGAACAAAAAGGCGAAAATATCTTAAAGTGGATCATCACAGCAGATGAAGTTTAGTTATATTACTATGATCCAACCATAAAACAACAAATCAGCGAATGCAATCATCCATCTTCACCCACTCCCAAGAAAGCAAAAACTGTGAAATCGGCTGATAAAGTTATGACCATAATTTATGTTTTGATTATGAAGGAATTGCATATCAAAATTCTGTCGTACCCGGTGCTACAGAAAAGGGCACGTACTACGCGAAATTCCTGAGAATAAAGGTACAGCACGTTAAAAGAAAACGCCATTGATCCGAAAAGGCTTCCTATTACACCATGGCAATGCCCGATCACATATTGCTGGTTGCGTACTGGATGTTTCACAACAGAACAAGGTCGAGATTTTACTACGCCCTCCATATAGTCCTGATCTCACTCCATGCGATTTCTGGCTGTTTCCTCAACTTAAAAAACCATTATAAGGCAAATCTTTTGCAAGCAACAAAACATGCGCAAAGGCTGCGGAGGCAGTTTTGAAAAATATCCTGCAAAATGGACTTTTACATACTTTTAAGATGAGGACAGAATGTTGGGGGTAAATGCCTTATGTGTCGCTGAAGTTATTTAAAAAAATACCATGTAAATGGTGATGATTAAAGATATTCTGTTTTTTTATAATTTTAGTCTTATTACTTACTGAACAGCCCTCGTAGTTTACAAACAAACTAGCCCTCCTACCAGTTTTCCGGTGCATCCTTCCGCCCATGTATTTCTTCCAGAAATAGAGTGAAAAGTTTCCATTTTTTTTTGTTTAGGGATTTTTAATAATCCATATTTTTTTATATTTTTCTATACATTACTTTTATTACTCTTTTTGTTTCGTCGATCTTGTTTAAGATATCCGACTACGTTCCAAACCGTGATTTTAAAAACCGCATAAATGGATAAAATTTTTACGATATTTAGTGTCACTTAGATTAGAATACAAGCATAAAATTGTTTTAAGGACATTTTGACAAAAATTATTAAAATACAATATTGTATACCTCTTTGAACAATACAAATTCTGGATTGTACTTGAGTTCAAAGAGAATTTCAGGGCTAGTATCATGTGTTCCACGTTTAAAACTTTCTCTTACGCTCTATAATTTTGAAGTACTTCATTCCTGTATCGACTTTCAAGTTCTGTGTTGCACTTTAATTCAAAGGAATTTTGAGTTCGTGATATTTGTTCGATAATTCATACTTTCTCCTACGATCTATTATTTTGGAGTGCACTTAATTACTTCTCCTGTTTGAGAGGAATTTAGTAACTGCCTACGAAGAGCATATATTTTCTTATTGTAACATATATACTGTTTGAATCTTTTAGTTTATGAAATCTAAGATAATATCATTTGGAAAGGTTTCACTAGCTTTTGATACTGTAAAATGAAAAATAAATTAATTTATCTAAAGATTAAAAAATTAATGTATTTTCCGAGCCTCATAATTAAGACAGTTTGGGTATTTCATTATTTTAAAGATCATATAAAACTTCACCATGTATTGTGAATAAGACATTACTTAAGTTAATTTTTTTCTAGGGCTTCTAAGAATACTGTAACACTTTTGTTTTATATATAAATCCCATGTTACTTTTTTACAAACAAAGCGAAATTTGGTAATTTAATATCAATACAAATTGTTTTAAATGCTTTAAAATTAGAATATTATTTTTTTTGTAAAAATAGTTTATGATGCAATTGAGATAAGATCGTAAAAGAGTTACATAATTGTGCAATGTATGAATAAACATTTTGAAATGCTGTGGAGGGAAAAAATATTATTCAGTCAGATAATGAATTTGATATATAATTCTACTATATAATGTTGAAGAATTACATTTATATGACATACATAAAACGTGTCAAATTATTCAAATATCTCACACTTTAAAAAAAAATTTTGGAAAAATTTATTTTTATAATTTTAACTTCAATTAAAAAAAACCCATCACGTTATACGTCTTTTTTTATTAAAAAATTTTTAAAAAATGTACTAGCATAAAAATAAAATAAATGTAAATTGTATTTTACATGTTTACGAAAATGTTTTGGTTATACTTTATGTCATGTAAAAGTTGTTTTTCTTGTGTGAATAATAATTTTTTAGTTTATTCTTTCAATATATATATAAACTAACTCTTAGAAGCAATTTTAAACATTTTCTGATGACGGATTTGAATTATACTTTTCATCTAGTCTTCAAATATTTCTAAACGGCAGAAAGGAATCAGGTAATGCTTTCTAATCGGACTTACACTAACATCAACTTACATTAAATAAAATGAACTAAAAATTTAAAACAAAAAAGCATGGAAATGAATACTTACTAACTTACAAATGAGAACATTAGTTTAAATAGGGGATAATCTAGATGTTTTTTTATTGAATGCAATTTATATGAAAAATGGGTTTTACTTCTAATTTGTAAATCACTTTCATTTTTTATGAGCAAAAAACTTTATATTCAATTTATTTCTATTGAAAAGGGAAATATATCATAATAATTATTTTTTTTTCATTTTGATTGACAAAATGTCTGAATCTTTTTGTCAGATGTAAGCCAATTTTTTAAATTACATGCATTGAAGGATTGAAGAAAAAAAGTTTCTGCAAGATAATTTTTTAAATTTTTATGACTAGTCATAAGTTTTTTAAATGAAATAAATTTCTTTGTTATTTTTGACAAAGCATTAGTTTACACTGTATTTATTCGGTTAGCATTTTCATTCAAATGTCAAGATTCAATACCCTTGGCGAAAAACAAAACTAATTTAATGATAAAACTGGAAAATATTAGAGTGATAGAAAATATGAGTAAAGAATAATTTTTAAGGAAAGAAATAATAAATAGTACAATTGTTTCAATATTTCTTTTACTCAAACAGGTTATCCACCTGATTAATTTAACATAATTTTATCAAGTATATGCAAAGTCTGAAATCCAATTGCATATTTTAAATTTGTCGAAAGTTATAAAGGCCGAAACTATTGTTTATTAACAAGAAGTTATTCCAACGATGTTAACATTTTTTCTATATTAGAAGATTAGGTTATATTTTTTATGTCAGATATTTGCATTTATTTATCTTCGAAAAATGAATAAATAAATGCCATTTTCTATGAGTGACAGTTTTATTCCTATTATTCATGGTGTTTTAATACAAAAATCACAATTTAGTACTTCAGAAAGAAAACAAAAACTTAGTAAGGGAAAAGTAAAAAAAAAAAAAAAAACTTCTCGACTTCATACAAATTGCTCCTAAAGTTTATCTTCAGCAGACATTTTGTCTGCGTTTTTCTCTTGACGAAATGTTGAGCAGTAACTGAATAAGTTTTCGTTCCATTGAAAAAATACAAAAACTCTTGAGTGCACGACAACTTTTATTATTTAAATTTAATTTTCTTTTTTTATGAGTTGCATTGTTAGTATATGATGGATTTTAGATACTGAATAAAGTTTCTTGATGTAGCACATGCATACAACTGTTTCTGCAATTCAAATTTCTGCATTTAAAAGTTAGGACTCAATTTAAAAGAAGCATGATGAAGTGAAGTAATTTAAGATTTTTTTCTAAAAGTTTGTATGATAACAGAAATTCAGCATTAAAAATTTGAGTCGATGGAAAATTAACGTGTGTGATGAGTTATAGGTCGAATTCATATTCCTATCATTATACAAATAAAAATTATCCAGATGGACTGTATTTCGTATAGTATTTCGTTAACGTCACATTTTGAAGCTGCTCGAACTATTGGCGATTGACGTCGTAATTTTGAGGAATCCCACTAAGCAAATTTTCTCACTAAAGAACTATAAGGATGGTAACCGAGTGATTATGGTTGTGAATGTGATATGGTTGGTTGTTTTTGGAGAATTTTTTTTGGTTTCAAATTATGGTACTGCTGAAGAGCATACCTGTTCGGAGGCGAATGATCATATGAAATCTGTCAAGTCCTGTTGTAGTCACATTGGTGTGATGGGGAAGTTTAAAGAGTGGAATTTGGCGCGTGTGTGTGTGGGCCTGGGGTAAGGAGCGAAGTCGGGCTCTTCACTTATGTTCCAAATGTATGAGGTATTTCTCTAATTATATTCTCGTGGTGTTACATAATGCTACATTAATAAACAATTAATCAATGAAAACTTGGAGTTTCAAAAGATTTAATATTTATCAAATCCTTTACACGGATAAGTCTTCAATCCGGACAGCAACCATTGCACTCCCATGGAACATTTTTTTTCTTTTATGCCTAATGGTCTGATAATTGGTGTCTTACCATTGCAGATCCAGTACATTTCCCAGGAGATGGTAATTCTTTTTAGTGGGACACCATAAGGCGGAATACCAATCGCCGCAGGTGATTTTGTTACCCAAAATCCTCTATATATGGAGAACCGTTCTCAGGAATTTAATTTTACCGAGAGCACTCTAGCTAAACAATCATACAAATAGTCTTTTACATGCCGCATAATAAAATGGCATGGACGCAGTCGATTTTCTCTACTTAAAAATCCCACGACTTAGACAGGAGTCGTTTTAATTATTAAGTAAGAAATTAAGGCATGCAAGGTCAGCGACAAAACAATTACGCCAAACAGCTTCCATGAGAGAAAATTTGGCAAATAAAAAGAGTATCGTTAAAAATATTTATAATTATTTTTGCTCATTGCATGCATCGGACATTTCATAAAATATTGCATGAAAAAGGCGAGAAGTAAACAAACCCTTATTAATAACTTTGTATTGAAACTGGTAATATATAAGTTAAAAAAAAGGGAAATTTGAAAATTAATAAATAGATATTTACCAGTCTGGTAGATTAATTTTGTAATTCATTTATTCACAAAAGTTAAAACAAGTATAAATTATTAAAACATGTACGTTTTTGAAGCATTTCACACTTAGTTTATGAAATTAATTTTAATTATGATTGTATTAAAACAATTCAGCTAAATTCTAAATAATGACACTAGATTTATGTCTTCAATTATTCTATAAAGTAAAATAAACTCCCGTAAATATAATTAGCAACAAAAAATTCATTTATGTTTTTTATATTTTGATTCATTTGATTCAATACATTCATTATCACTGCATACTTGCTACCTTTTACAAATTTTTCTACAAAAAAAAAATTACAATTTTTCACGATAATTGTATATAAAGCAATGTTGAGCAATCCCATTAATGCTGCTTGTGAAAAAATTGTATAACACTGTTTCATATGTATTAATTACTTATTATATTCAAGTACAGTTTCTTATTATAAAGGCATTTTTTCTCTTCAAAACTTTGTTTAGGTTGAGACAAAAACCCAAATGCACCGGTCTGGCAAACAGCCATAATAATAAATCGTCAAAGAATCCAATGAGCATGGTTTCGATTGCTTATTTCCTCTCAGGAGCCTTCTTATTCCGTTTTACTTGCTTCTTATTTAGATAAATATAGGACTGAACAGCAGTGAGGTACCCAAATGATCTGCCTTGGGGTTTGCTGTCACTGTTCAAAAGAAACGTCACGCCTCCGGGATGCTCCAGTGATCTTATATTTTCGACTTTATTCCTTGACCTCACGAAGAATTCCGTTTTCTTTCTCTAAAGCCTAAATTATAGGTATTTGTTTAACAATAAATCACATGATAAACTGGGTTACTGGCAAACTAAGGATAGTTTTCCACAATGTCACCAAATATAGTCCTTGAGTCAACAAAATCAATCAACTAATCAATTGTTTATTTCATTTGGAGCCTCAAAACATTTAGAAGAGGAATAAAGTCTCGGATTTCAAAATCGATTTGCTAAATTGGAAACAAAATGAAATGTTTAATGATCGAAGAATCCATTCCCACTGATTTTAAGTTTAAAAATTACATGCGTTTTAGTAACAATTAAAATTTATAATAGAAACTATTTTTTTTCTCTTTTTGAAAAAAGAAATACACACATGTGTTGTTTTTTAAAATACTTGTTTAATTTTTCGTTTTAAGATTAAAATATATGTCTTGAGAATAGTTTTCTTTTGGAATCCCGTTTTTCTGAAATTATGCGCATTACTATCAAATTGCCAAAGCTATTCCTTAATTCAAACAATATTTTAAAAATTTTTATAGCACGAATTATATAGAAATTTGTATACTAAGGTCCATAACATATTTTTTTATCCTATGCATGACCTAGGCATAACCGACATCAATCTATGATGGACAGTCTATTATAGTTCAAAAACACGATGGAAAAAAAGAATTATTTTTTAACAACATTATAGCAGCTTCTACATCTCAAAGTTCAGAACTAGATACCAAAAAATTGTCTCCGCCCATGCAGTGAACACTACATAAAGAACAAGTAGTAGAATCCACTAAACCAAAAACAAATGTTTCGTAAAGTAATTGAGTCCAATTTAGATTCTAAAAGCGACTCAGACAGGTCTACCGTTACGGTCTTTGTCACTAAAAGACCCCAAATTTTCCTCCTCGCTCCCTTTTTTCTTTCAAAGACGAGCCTTAAATGTAGCATTAATAATCAGTTTAGCATTGTGGTACCAAACAGAAAGATTGGGTTGGAGAAAGACAGTGGTCATCGAAGTCATGATGCATGATTCCACAATGACTTGGAATCCAATGCAGGGTGACATCGCGATCACTATCCGTCAGAGAAATAATCACACGTTTACAATAAAGAACTGACCCTTGTTTAAAAATAATACAATTATGTATAAACACATTACCCTTTTCGCGGGCAGTCGCTAATAGGTCTAGCCACATATTAAATTTTTGTTCTGCAAGCGGGTGATGGATATGTAGTCTATCTACATGCGTTAATTGAAGTTGAAATGCATAAAAATCAATACAGATGGCAGGACGATACCTTTCTTGAATTTCATGTCCTCTGATGGATAGTTAGAAACACATTTTCTCGGTGTTAATATACAAATTGTATTTTGATTACAATAATTAAAATTTCTGACCATTGAAAAAAAATTGACAGGTCTTAAGTATACTTTTCTCTCATCTGAATGAATTAAGCAAATGTGCAATTAAAAGAAGGTTTTATTTAAGCTTTTGGAATGCTTTTATATGTGGATGGAGGCTCTATCGACTGCCCACATAGAACAGAAAAATGACCTAGAAATTTTCGCTTTCCTCCACACGAGAGAGAGCACTTAGAATCATGTGAGAATGTTGGGGTCCGAAATATAAACAAACTTTATTTACAATGTGTGGTACAAGATTCTAGGATACGAAAATCTTTTATTACAGCTTTTCTGCTCGAAGAAAACGTTTGCATATTATAAAGTTCCATAGTAAATAGCTCATAAAATTTGTGAAATAAAAAATTTGAATACTCAAACATATTACTTTTTTCTTACTTTTTACTCTAAAGTTAAATAAAATATAAAATGTGGATATATACAAATTTAAATGAATATTCTAAGTGTATTTATTTATATTCTAAGTAAGAACATTCTATGTTGTACAATTATATTCGATTATCATTTAATTACACTTATACTTTGTATTTAATTGTTATTGAAATAGTTATTACATAAATGTTAGTTTTTCATAAACAGTTTGTTGTAATATGATTCATTATTTCTGTCCTGAAAAGTAAGTTAAGTGTTTTAAATACGCAGTGGCTATAACGTCTAGCCACCACAAAGGAAAAAAACCCTTTTATCACATAGTTTTTTGTGACTAAATCATGTTTATAGAGGATGAGAATATTAGATTTATCAAGTACTTTATCACAGAAAAATGTATTTTAAATTTGTGCCCGTTAAAAGGTTAATACATAGATCACTTTTTTTAAACGTCTGATAATTTTCCTTAATAAACTGATATTGAATATGAGGCATTGAAAGGGAAAAAAAAATAGATTTTAATTCTAAAAATAAATGTTAACTGAACTTAAGCTTAATTGTACTTATATCATCTTATAAAGCTAGTGGTAAATCATCCTGGTAAATATACTTGAAAACATATATAACATTTATATAAACTTTAATATGTTTCTTTCCACGTATACTATGTTATTTAAACACCATGCAAAATATTACATTTTGAAACAAGAAAAAATATATGCATGCTTATTTTCTGAAATCTTTCAAAGCCGTACCAAACAGCATATTTCGTAAGAGCTGGAAATGTCATGCCGCAGGAAATGTCACCTGTTTTCAAATCAGACCTGATTTTGGAAACACAGCACGCGCAAAATGTATGGAAATCTTAATGGCGAGAGAAAATTCCCTTTTCATGCTTCGAAAAAAACAAATTTCGTGAGCACTGAATGTAAAAGCTTTTTTCCGCTTCTTGGCTGAACAGCAACACGGAAAGGACAGCCTGAGAAATTCTACAATAACTTTGGCATTTTTGGAACTAAAGTATATTTTGTATTTATGGGAGTAAAAAATAGAATCACTATAAATAATACGTTTCATGTACAATTTCTCTTAAAGTCGCTCTCTTTTTACAATTCTTTTCTTTGACATTATCACCTTTGTTAATAGCCATAATAACTAATGGATCAAAATGAAAGCCCGAACGTAAACTTTTAACAATAATTATTTCATTTCTTTAGTTATTTAAAAATTATTTGTTCCCAAACTTTGGAATAAATTAAATCTAAAACACAATGTACTCATATTTTTGATAAATATATTTTTTCCTGCTTTTCTTGGTAATAATTTATTTATTTTTTTCCTTATTCAATTAAGTTAAATCTTCTTTCTATTAAGAAAATTAGTTCATATATTACAGCTCGGAAATATAATTTAAAAGGATTTGAGCAGTGTTTATGATGTCTGAAGATGCCACTTGTGACGGGCTTACGCGTCTTTTCTTTAACATGTCCTTTGGGTTCTTAGGAGCCAGAATCTTTTCCAACCAAATCCAAGAAGTGAAGTGTGAAAGAAAGATAGAAATTAGGAAGTTTTTAAATATCAGAAGTTAGAGTAAGTGCGATGGCAACTAGAGGAATGTAAACATAATCCGATGTTCAAGCGTGAAGAAGATTTAGAAAATATTACGTGGCGACTAGCAGAAATTATACGTGATAGAGATACGTTAAGTCAAGATGCATACAGTTGCACTCGAGCATTTACACATCTTAATCTATGATTGCAGTGCTCATTTCTTCAGACTACGGCAAGGTAGGATTGACTATCTAATATTAGGATCACTGATTGTATTAGAATAGAGTGTGACGTCTTACGCGTCTTTTCTTTAACAAGTCCTTTGGTTTCTTTGGGGCAGAATTAATGTCAATTCTTTTCCAACCAATTCCAAGAAACGAGAAGTGAAGAGATGCAAATAATATAGGATAAATATAGGATCTTAGAGTAAGCCTGATGGCAATGTAAAGGAATGTTAGACAATTGACGTGCGTTGTGGCAGTTGATGATTATTGCAGTTCGTGGTTCAAGATTTAAATTCTACGTGTCGTGGATAAACATATTGGTGTTCGACTAGAAGTTAAACGTCAAGCTACATACCATTGTAGATAAAGACAAGTTTATTACAGAATAATATAAGGTAGGACTGATTACTTATTAGTATATTTGAAGATTAGGTGGTTTGATTATTGAGATTGGTCTGAATTATATTGTGTGTTGCGTATTGCGTCATCGTAGATTCTCTCATATTAATTATTATAATTATATTTGTTAAAAGTTTAAGTTGCATATCTTAATAAAGTCATATTAAGATAATGTTTGATCCTAGTTCTTTCGCTAACCCTACACCTCTAGCTCACGCTGATACTTTGAGGGATGTACTTCCAAGGGGAGGTACATCACAAGAGTTTAGGCTATCGATAGAGATATTCAGCCTAAGAGGGGGGATATCACACTCTTACAGAAGTTAAATTTTTCGGTGACTCTCTGTGATGTGTTACTGTAGCAGATAAATGTCTAAATATTATTTATTACAAACTTATTTAATGGTATTTATTATTCAGAATAAATTAAGAAGGATCGTGGCACATATTGAGGCCTTAAAAATCATATTTTCGTAATTTATATAAAAGAAGCACCAATAATCAAAATATATTGTGTGTTTCGTAATATTATTTTATTCAAACAATTTTAAATGATTTTTAGTAACATAAAATATTAAAATCAATTTCTATGTTTCAAGTTTTTGCAATGCATGGCAAAACGGGACGCTTCGAACCAGGCTTTAAATCGAAAGAATTTTTGGAATACAAATTCTTACTTTTGAATTTTGCGGAAGGCTGGAACTATTCGATTGTAGCACAATTGAAGGAGTTTCTAATTTACGCATTTCAATTTTTGATCTTACATTTTTGGATAACTTTAGAAATAAAGACCACAGAGGAAGTTGTGGAATGGATTTCTTTTCGTATTTCATATCAGACGCTAATGAGAAATTTGAGAACATACTTCCGTTTTCATTGGATTTTAGAGTGAAAAAAAATTGACTATTGACAATACAATTATTTTCAGAAGAACAAAAAACAACTTACATATTTAGGAATTTAGTGTTTGCAAAATATAATTATTTTATGGTACTTAATTGCAGAACAAGAGAAAGAAAAACATCGTTTCAAACCAAGGTGGAAAAATGAATCATAAAAAGAAAAAAATATTTTCTTTTAAAATCTATTAACATTAAAGTGATAGTAAATGATAAATTCAATATAGCATTCACTGCTAATATGCTATTCAAATTAAACTATAAAGGTATAATAAAAAGGAGCCATATGAAATCATTTAACGCATGGATAAATAAAAATGTAAACATCATGTAGAAAGATAAATGTAAACAATTGTAAAGCGTCCACTACTTTTGAGAAATATTTATTTGTCATTAATATATATTAATATTTTGTATGATCAGAAAATAAAAGCGGAAGTTTTCTTAAACTTGAAGTTATCTTTCTTTGCCTTTATATGTAGGACAAACTGAGAACTACTGAGCATATGATACAACTCTTTTTGAAGGATTTATAAATGGAGTAAGCAACTAAAAATATACAAAACATAAACACTCTGTTTAGCTTTTTTTCCTCACCAGAGTTTTCATGTTTCTTTTAATCAAACCACGTACCAAATATCATGGTTGGGGATCAATATTTTATTTTGGCTTCTTTATTAGCTTATATTTATCTTTTTATTGACTTCAGAAAATATTTTAGCAAAATATTAAATAGCAGAGAAAATCTGAACTGTCAGAATATGTGTTAAATTTATTTAAAATCCTCAATGAGTTCTAAACTGCCACCAGCGTATATATCCGTCTCTCCCAAACGGTGCATTTAGTGCCCCGGACGTATAAATACATACATATTTACAGATTACGATTCTTTATTGTATACTGCTATCCATAAAATTTATCCGAAGGCTTTGGAATGCAATAAAATTATCTTGACAGCGTTTACGAAGGATTTACTTATTTCAGAGAAAAATTTACTGCTTTCTGCTTTTTCTTTTCCCTCCAATACACTTTATACGCACACCGATGTGAAAAACGGTAGCACAAGGAAATAAATCACACAACTCTTAATCGGCTATTAAGGAGTTAATGACCAATAGACATAACTAATTAAATCACACACACAAATATTCTTTGTATAACCTATTTTTTTCTCAAAAGAAAGATAATGGAATTCATATTCTACAGTTTTTCCCTTCATTATATCAATGTGTTAATACTATGATATTATTTACGACATATTTCACAGAGCCAGAATTTGTGCCCAAAGGTAGCAAATCTGCCATCAATAGTTAAGAAGATATCACAAAAGAATTTTTTATTTATGTGTTTTGGTAAAATGGAATAATAAAGGAATAATTAATCTTTAAGCTTCAAAGCTTCATTTCAAAGCGGTGTTAAAGTAGTTTCACGATTGACTAAAGACATTTGACTAACTACTTTGCATGAATGGTTTCTATTCTTGTTTAAAGGAATACTAAAGGGAGGGGGGGAGTTTGAAAGCATATCCACTATCATAATGTGTTTATAATTCAGTAAATATGGGGAAAATTACTAAATCGAATTTAGATTATTTCCCGTTCATTTATCATGTTGATTAAATACTATCTTATTCGTTATATATGTAGCAAATAGTCTATCCATCAATGTGTGTATTCTATTATATCTCTATATCTATATATATATTTAAACAAGGTCCTTGGGCTAAAAGTATCCAAACAAGTAATGGCTTATTATTACGGAACTACCCATCAGAATGTAATAAACTGTTCATCCGTGGATTGGAAAATTCTCTGACATTTTTGGGACAATCGACCGCACGGGCACACATTATTCAACAATCACAGACGATACATTATTTACACTGATGTGAGTAATTAGTAAAGATGGGAACGAGACAGTAAAAAATGCAATGTGAACTTTGGTTGTCAGAATTTAAATCAGTCACGTGTGTACAGCAACGAGTTCGAACATAACGGAATGTCAACCCTCATACATCAAAATCTCTCCGTCAATAAGAAAGAAACTTTAAAAGGAGACGGGAACTCTGGTATCTCAAACTGACAAGTATCATTAGGTTTTCATGATAAAAGACATTGTTGATCGTGTGCGTGATTCACTTTCTAGGAGTCCTGATAATTCTATTAGGCAAATCAGTAATGGCATCCATTGCATATTGTTTGAACAAGTTGCTGTACACGCGTGACTGCTTTAAATTCCGTTAACAGTACTAGTCTTCAACATTACTAGAGTGGCCGCGGTAGCCGAGTGCTATAAGTATCGGATCGTGGCTTGCCTTGTCACGAGTTCGGGCCCAGTACCACTAAAGACCCACCAGCGATGAACGTTAAATCTATCGAGAGATGAAACGTCCTCCCGTTGGTGTGGTGTGGTAGGTAGGAGAAGGGGTGCCAGCGCAGGTGTCATCCACGTCACTTGACCATGGTTCAAAATTACGTGGTCCGTCGCCAAAAGCCTTCGTGTAGCTGAACAGTGCGACGTTACTATTCAATCAATCAATCAACAGTACTAGGCTTGAACTCATAATCGCCAGCCACTAGTCTCACGTTGGAAAACCCTAAACCATATTCCCATTAAAAAAAGGCCTTAAATCAAATAAATGTATGATCTCCTTTTATTCAGCATTTTTACTAAAAAAGTAAAAGTTGTATATTAGATATATAAACACACATAGTAACATACCTAATTATTGTTTCATACTTATGAAAACCTATATAAAGTTTTAACAGTATAACAGAGTAGTTGAAACAGTATACGAGTCAGAACCTTTCAAAGTGTCTTGAAATTTTTATATTTTGCGTCACCAAGTTGAAAAATACTACAATAAAGATTATCACAAACTTCGTACCTGTACTTCAGAAAAAAAATTGAATTTTATCTTGCAATTTATCTATTCAGAAATTTTTCTTCGGTTACCTACACTGAAACAACGTATTTTGTGCTTCAGTTTTAAAAATATTTACTATACTATAACTTATATTTCTTAATATTATCTATTGGATGTCCAAGTTGCATCCTTGAAACTTTAAAAAAATGTATACATTGAAGAAAATGTTTTATTAATTTTTAAATGTATAATATTTTATACTCCTGCTATCTTTATACATGCTTATTCTTGATACATTGTAATCATTTCCCCCCACCTTAAATTCGGTATTGACAGTTTTGTTAGATTGTTCACTAAGCAAGAATAATCCATTAAGTTTTAATGAATTAAAATTAAACTTCTTTTCTTTTAGCCTAAACAATATTATATAACATTTCAATGCACTTTTGCTTGATAATCGGTATTATAATTATTATTTTTTTTATAAATTTAATTTTTTAAACAGAACTTATTTTTCATTGGTATCTTAGTTTTCATACTGTCACTGTCTTATAAGACATCAAACTACATTTTTCTTTACTTAATGCTTAGCATTTATACTGTAGAGATCTAAATATAGTACATATAATTTTATTGAAGAATTGCATTTCCAAAATACCATGCCATTAACTGCGCTACAATTTTAATGATCAAAAGTAAGAAAAATTTAAAAAAACACAATGTGTAACCAGGTATTATTCATGAATCTAAAAATTAAAATTTACAACAATTAAATTTAGAAGTCTAAGTTTAATAGTTGAATTGATTACTAATTTTAAAATTTCATTATGTCATCTAAGAGCAAAAGAAAGAAATACTTCGAAAAGTTTCTTTGAAACTGATTCATTTTTAATATACACTCTGTCGCAAAAAAATATATGCACCCAGAAGAAATTGAGCTACATTCACGAAATTTGGTATGCATGTAGTGTATATGAAAATAAACAAATGATTAAAAATTCAGAACAAAATATCATTTTATTAAGCGGTTACAGCTTGCAAAATGTTAAAAATCAGTAAGTAGTAAAGCCACCTCTGGCAGCTATACAAGCCGAAATTCGGCGTGGCATCGATTCAATTAGATCACTTATGACCCCCTGTGGAAGATCCTGCCATAGTCTTTGCATCTGCGCAGTTAATTCTCCTGTATCTCGGGACGGCTGCAGTTGCCTTCCCAGCGCGTTCCAGACATGCTCTATTGGCGAAAGATCTGGTGACCTGGCAGGCCATGGTAGGACGTCATACCCTTGAAGACATTGTTGGGAGAGTCGCGCAGTATGTGGACGAGCATTATCATGTTGATAAATGGCACCTGGGCGACTTGATAGCATGGGTAGCACAATCGGCGTTAAAATATCGTCCACGTATCTGCGAGCTGTCAAAGTGCCTTGCAGGACCACTAAAGATGATCGTGTGTCCCAAGAAATTGCTCCCCACACTGTCACACCTTGTGAAATTGCTGTATGCCGCTCGACAATAAATGCCGGATCGGACCGCTGGCCGGTGCGCCTCCAGACACGTGTGCGGTGGTCATCATCACTGAGACTGAATCGGGATTCATCACTGAAGATGACACGTCTCCAGTCTGTCACACTCCAAGTTGCCCGAGGTCGGCAAAAATCCAGTCGACACTGCCTATGATGTGGGGTCAGTGGTAAGCGTCTTAGCGGACGTCGGCTCCTCAAGCCAACTTCGGTCAGTCGTCTCCTTATGGTTTCTCTTGATGGCACTGGATGTCTGGAAGGAGGTAAGTGGCGTTGAATCAATGCTAGCGACGTTGTTGGTGCCGAAGTGGCCACTCTTCTGATTGCACGATCCTCGCGATCATTTGTGTTCCTGGGACGTCATGACCCTCCGCGACGGTACACTCTACCTTCTGTGATCCACTGTTACCAACACCGAGCAACTACCATATCGCTCCGACCGAGGTGGCGGCCGATACGTCTATTCGACCAACCTGCTTCTCTGAGGCCTATTATACGGCCCCTATCAAAGTCCGTCAGCTGCTCGTACTGCCGCCGGTTACGTCTTAGAGGCATCCTAAGTCTCAATATCGTCTATCAAAGTCATCAGATTCGTTTGGATAGCCGTACGGCGCTCGTACTCATGCTTTTAAACTTTCCCAGTTGCGCAACTAATATGCGCATAGCACACTTAGCCTTGTCTCATTGGCTTCGAAATTTTAATCATTTGCATATCTCTTACCAGACTACATTCTTGCCGAGTTTCGTGATTGTAGCTTGATTTCTTCTGGGTGCATATATTTTTTTGCGACAGAGTGTATTTTAACATGTATAATGAAATCTTCTTATTCAAATCCAAATCTTAGAATTAAAACAAGTCTTCCTAAAAGTAGTTAAATTTGTTATATATACCTATCCACTTGTTTTTTATTTAATTAAAGTTAATTTTGCATCAATTACAAAATTGAAAAACATTCTAAAAAGTTGGCAAATTTAATATAATCTATGTATCACAATTATTAAAATATTATTTCTTTATACAAGGTGTCCCAGGTTCATAGGGAAAAACTTTAAGAGGAAGCAGGGGGTATAGTAAGGATTCAAATTTACATAGCAACCCATGGTTGGATACACCTTCGTTCGCCGCTTGGAAGCTTTGTTCACAAAAACATTTAAGTAAACAGACCTACATTACCGTAGTCATTTGTGATGTCATCGCCTATGGAGAGGTATGGAACGTTTAACAAACACCGAGCTGGTAGATATGCCCTTGATTTACGGATTGACAGAAGAAAATTCACTATCAACAGAGAGAATGAATGGCGAAAGATACCCACAGAGGAATGCGCCGGATATTTTTTAATTTGTAACATACTTTGTGTGAATATAAATTATTACGAGATAATATGCATAGTGAGTTCGGACCTCAAGTGAGTCAAACACCCAACATGGTACCAGGATTCATTTCAACGGTGTACAACACATTTTGTGAAATGCGTGAGCCAAAATGTGTTGGATACAGTGGTTCGTAGGAGTGCGTAACCCACCCTCACTATGCCTGTTAGCTCGTAATGATTCACATTGACTCAAATTGTGATATAAATCAGCAAACATCCGGCGGTCCGGTGCATCCCTCTGTCGGTACTACCTTCCACGATACAACGATTGAATAAAAGAAAAATTACGTCCTAATGTTAAGTGTCTGGAAAGAACATTCGTACGAAACTCTTTGGAAATAGAGCCCATCAAATAATGCCACTTCGTTAAATGCTTGACATTTGTTTATCTCTCCTGAGATACTTCAATGTAAAGTAAAATGCGCAAATATCTTTATAAAATCCATAAAAGAACACCTTCTCGAGAGAGGAACGCGAAAGAGACGAATTTTTGCAGAAATAAGAGTATTGATTGTGTTGAGTTATTTGTGAAATACACAAATCTTCACATGCAAACGTATAAGATTTTTATGAAATGTATAAGTCTCTAAGGAACTGCAACATAATTAATTTGACCCAACTATGTCCGTCCATCTTTTTAAATTTCTGACGAAATGTCAACGCTTTGGAGATATTAGAACTCGTCAAAGCAAGAAGGAAGTCGATAAGTTAACACCAAGGCAAGTATTTTGTTACAAATTTGTGACATTGGTGACGCTTTTTGTTGATGAATAGCTAACGATTAAAATGTTTATCGTTGTGTTGTTTAACTTTGCTGTGATAATTTAGCGAATTATTGTGTTAAGTTCTCAGAAAGCACCAACTCAGCAATGAAATCAACTTTCTTTTTCTAGCGTTTGGAATTCCAGCTTACAGAAGAGTGCAAAGAAAGTATTATCCTGCAGGTAATGCTTCCCCGAAATGTTAAGTAAATATTAAGACTAGTAAGCATATCGAACCGCATGCAATGAAAGCTAAAGGACTGTATGAAGCACGAACTGAATGTTTTAATAAAAAAGGCAGAAAAAATAGATTCACATGGGAAAATATATCTATATTTAAGGAACACATAAACTGTATTTACACAAAATTCACAGAAATATATGTTTACTATTGAGTTTAAAATGTTTGTTTCCTTTTTTTTACCACCTTCGTGTACCTATTTTACGGAAGGAAGCATAATGTAGCACTCTTGGGTATGATGTACCCTTCTCGGGTAATTCCAGTATAATTACTTTTCAACCATGCCACGTTTATTTTTATTAAAATTTTTAAGTTAAAAATTACTCCCAGTTCTTGTTCTAAATGCTGACCTTACTGCATGTTCTTATGTTCTCTAAAAATACCAAATGATAAAAAAAAATGTGAAAATTCTAAAAAAGATACTGTTTAACTAATCATTGAAAAGTTTCCCCTCCATTCCAAATTAAAGTCAGTACTTCTGTGAAGATCCCCTTGGATCTCACTTTGAGAACGAGAATGATTTTGAGTCAAAGAAGAACCAGTAGCCATTTTAATGAAAAACTTTCTTTATTTGGTTATCTTTCCCAAATCGAATCAAAGACTTTTAATAACAAATAATTTAAAATAGATATATGAGGTTTAAAAGGGACTTTCCTTTATATTAACTTAAATATTTAATGATCCAATTAATTAACAATTAGAATATCGATCACGCAGAGATTACCGCAATAAAAGATCCCAGAATTATATTCAATAATATTCCTATTGAACATTTAACTTTAATCTCACTCTTAATATAAAGCTTTAATGAGACTTTAATTATAAATCAATATTTACCACACTGCAGCTCAGCTCTTCCTGAGATTAATTTATCCACCTAGAAATCTTCAATAATAAATCTCTAACTTCACTATTATACCTTCCTGCTTCAATCTCACTCCTACTGCTTTTTACTTTACTATTCCGTTTGACTTAAATACTTTATCTAATCTGCATATATAATAAGGAATCCCTGTCCTCTTTTTGGAGCTGATTGGAAATAGGTAGGGGAATTAAATTTCCCTAAAAAAGACGTCTCAGAAGGTTAGTGATAAAGTTCCGTATAGATTTGTCACACTTCTATAAACCCTAATAAATTCCAATATTAGATCGCATACTTTTTTGTCGATATTGAGAGAAAGTACATTCACAAAAAACCGACTTTCATAATTTGAGTCCATGTGATAGGAGTGGCCGCAGTAGCCTAGTCGTCAAGATAGCCGATCTTGGCTGGCAGGCCACGAGTTCGGGCCTAGTACCATTAAAGACTCTCCGTGTAGGGGAACGATTCATGTTAAATCTGTAGAGATGTCAAATGTCCTCCCATTGGTGTGGTGGGGTAGTTAAAAGAGGGAGGGTGCCAGCTCAGGTATCGCCTTCGTCACTTGACCATGGCTCAAAATTGAGAGGTCCCTTTGCCAAAAGCACTCGTGTAGCTGAACAGTGTGACGTTAATATTCCCTTACTCATAAGGAATGAGGATTATTTGTATTGAATATAAAAATGGTGGGTGGAACACCGCGCGATAGAAGGGAAACTTCTTTGGCGACGTTGGAACATTGATTATTTACCCTATTATTCAAAACTGTCCACGTGAATGTCTCAATAACCTAATTTACATCAAAGGTATTCGTGGCGAAATGAATATTTTTGATATCAAATCCAATGTAGGAAGAGATGTGGTAGAATTTCTCAGTATACAAAACCATTATATTCTGATAAATTTGGTATACTTTTCCAACTTAAACTTTGACGGAAATTGTAGCATGATTTAATGTCTTCTTATTAATTCCCGGTAAAATATTTTTGTGCTGAACAACGGGCGTTCTCAAATCATCTCTAAATCATAATCTATCACAAATCGAACACCCGTGGCCGAAAGAAGTATCAACCAATCACCTTTCAAAATCTTTGTGAGCATTTTAAGGGGAACCCTAGTCTGTAACGTAAGATAGAATTTGTTATCGATTCATATGCATCAGTTCCAACACATACTAGACTTGTTGAGAGCTCTGTAGTTGATTGCACAGGGTAGTTCACAAGGTAGTGATATCTGCTGTCATTAGAAGAGTCTCAATAGCATTCCAACCCCTTAAACTGAGCATTAAGAGAGTATTTTGCAGTGTGTTTTTCCGTGTTCGATATTATCTCATGTATTCTGATGGAGATTCGGCAGTAGCAGTTGAAGGATTTGCACTTTTTTTCAGTTTTTTTTGTCACTTTTTCAACTGGACTTGCTCTGGTAGTTTTTCTTTTCTTTTTTTTTTTTTTGGAAACTCTCTTCCTCTTTGTGCTTTGATTTAGGCATTCTGACTAGAATTAATAATAATTCAATGCAAATGAAAATTAAAAAAAGAAACAAATTTGCCGCCGCACACATCGCCATGTAGCCAACAAACTAAGGAAACATATAAAATAGGCATGCTCTTGTAGCGAGAGCTATTTTATCTGCACCGTAATGCAAACCTTGCAACTCATGCAACCATTGAAAAATGTTCCTAGGTTTGAGGGAAAAGGACTCTCAATCGGAAGGTGGGCAAGTTGACCAATTGGATACATGGGCAATCATCTAACTTTTTCACGGATATGACGCAAATCACGTGGTGTCCTCGATACCTCTTTTAAACCCACTAGCTATCTCCTCACTATGGCGATGATTCAGGGGGATGGTGGGGAAACACCTACGTTCGCTTTTTCACCCCAACGCAAAATGCTTAAATTTCTCATTCCCTCTCGAGCCCAAAGAACTTTAATTTAAAAAATTAATTTTCTAAAAAATCTGTATTGGAGATACATATAATCTGCTTTTACCGACGAATTTATATAACATTTAAATTTCATTTTCTATATAATTTCTTGATTAATTTTTACTGTGTATCCTTTTACATACCTTAAATACTAAATATATGTAATTTTTGCTGAAGAATAATAAAGGCAGAGCCGGAGTTTTAGTTTACAGAACTAAACTCTTTCAGGTAAGCTCAGTCCCTTTGTTCATTCCACTAATACCTCTCAAACTGTTGCAAAGTATGATACTAGTCAATCAAAAA
This sequence comes from Trichonephila clavipes, assembly GCA_019973935.1. Classification (NCBI taxonomy): domain Eukaryota; kingdom Metazoa; phylum Arthropoda; class Arachnida; order Araneae; family Nephilidae; genus Trichonephila; species Trichonephila clavipes. The sequence goes on along the minus strand of BMAU01017316.1, from coordinate 1,463,175 downwards.
TTATCAATTTAAAAAACTTGTAAAGAGTTTATTTCTCTCCTCCGGAGACTTTTCCTCTTCTTTTCTTTGATAAAAAAAGATGCTTTAAGAGGCCAATTTTTTTTTGTTTAAAATGGTAAAAAAGAAATACACACCATTTTATTGTACATAGCTAAGCTTTTTGTGAGTATGCACATATATATATATATATATATATATATATATATATATATATATATATATATATATATATATATATATATATATATATATATATATATATACATCGACATTTGAAACATGGTATAATACATTGCAATGGGTGCAGAGATAATATGGTTTTTTAAGTAATTGTTTTTTATAGTTTGTATTTTCTTTAAATTTTCATTTTTTTCATGCAACAAATTATGCATTGCCTTGCCAATCCCTGCTCTTGATCGAATAATTTCAAGGGTCTAAATTCCTGCCTTCAATGAAAAATTCGCCCCATAACCTATGAGAAAATTCCGGATGAGAAAGAAGTATTTCAGTACCATGGACAAGCTGCATCTCTTAAAATTATTAGTACTAATAACCAAACAGTAAGAATTAAAAATATATGCAAATCAAAGATAGAAAGAAGAAAATACCAGTGCCCGTACAACATACGGGCAAACCGGTTGAGGCTTGCTTTCGGTTTCTACCACGTTATACGTGGAAACCAGTTAAGCAGTGAGGAAATTGAAGTCCTCACGTTAGTGTGATGAAATTTGTAGAGGGATCAAGAGTATAAGATAATGTCACTTGATTGTGTTACAGAACTGAGATTTTTTTGGCCAATATTTTTGGTGTTCCTTCCATAAGTCCAACTTTTATAAACAGTCATTTCAATACATGTTTAATACAAAAACAAAATAATGAAAGGAGAAAAAATTCTAAAACACCTATGAAGTGAAAATATAACTTTTTTTTGTTGAATTGTATAACTCTGTTATGCAGTGATAAATGAATCTTTAATCTGATTTCAAATAAAATATTAAAAAATAATTTTACGTTTCACTGAAAATAACAAATTATGAAAGTAATAATTCATTTCCTCCATTATTGAAAAAACAAATAAATGTACATTAATACTACAAAAATATACTATTTTTGTTTTAAAAAATCTAATTTGAAAAAGTGAAAAAAGTCAGGGAGGATATCATATTTTTTTGAAAGAGGTGAGATAAATAAAGTAACTCTAAACTCGCTTGATCAGTTATTCTCTCTTAATATTAAAAATGTACATTTTTAACGAGAATGGACCGAATACTGCATAATAACTGAAGAATGAGAGAAGAGATAAATCATATTAAAAAGTTACAACATTAGAAAAAAAAGAAAACAAAAATAGAAAGTCTTTTGCTATAAATTATTCAACTAAGCAAAAGAAAATTCCCATCTTTATTGTCGTAAGGAGGAATAAAAGGAGCAATTTTTCCTTAATGTAGCAGTTTTGTTTGTTTCTAATGCAACTCCACTCTAAAAAAAAATTGAAAAATAGCAAATTATTCGTAAGATAAAATATTTTAAAAATTCCATGCACATATTCTTAGGACTAAAAAGGCAATTTGTATAAGAATGTTTCTTAATTCAAAGAAACGATGTTTTTGTTCCAACTGAGTTTACTATGTAAATGGAAATGAAACGACTTTTGCAAATGTAACTTTCCCCACTTTCTGAATATTTCGAATAAATATGAGGAATGTATTCTTAATGCTCTTAAGAGTTTTTTAGCCATGGAAGCGCATACATTTTATGGAAGTGAGCCCAAATGGAAGGGGCAAAGATTCTTAGTGTCTTGCGGATAGAAGCAATGAGATTCTACTCATAAAAAGGTTTATTACCCCCAAAAACTGCTGTTTGTAAGAAATACAATGCCATGAAGGAATCATCAGAATTAAATGAAATTTAATGCACAAACTACTTGTATTAGTACAAATAAATGATAAAGTTTTCAAAGCAAAAAAACAACAACAATATAACGTGTCCGAAATCAGTGTTTGGTGTAGGCACAACATGCTGTAATAAGTGCTGCTATACGACAAGGCATCTAGTCCAACATATTTTGAATGTCTGCTTGTGGAAGAAAATTCTACATTGATTATATGCGCAATAAAAGTTCGTCTTTTGAAGCTGAAGGACTCGGATCACGAGCGAGACGCCGACCAATCAAATCCCACACGTTTTCAATAGGCGACAGATTCGGCGAATAACCGGGCCAAGAAAGAAGTTGCATGCGTTGGGCAGAACAGAAGTCTCGAACAGTCTTTGAAACACGTGGACGTGCATTATCCTGCTGAAACATAGTTCCAGGGATGCCTTGAAGGAAGGGAACGACTTCTAACTACAGAGAACTTCACAGACTTACCTATTGCTACGGAGATCACCCTCAATTCGTAAAAAAATTGGATCGTCCATGATACGAAATCACACCCTAAACCATAACTCCTGGTGTTAGCCCCCTGTGTCGTTCGATAACGCCCTTTTGAAAGGCAGCGTTCAGCGGCATAGCGTCTAACACGATTGCGGCCATCATGGTCTCACAAATTGTAGCGTGATTCATTTGAAAAGGCAACTTGGTGCCTGTCAGCTAGCCAGGCTCTGGACTTTGCTCCTTTCGTCATGCAGATTTATCTGTGTTAACTCTTAATCGTATCTGATGTCATTGCAAATCGTGTTCGTTTTTCATTGGTCCTGACGTCAGTATTTTTCTGTATGGAATCGGCCGATTTCCAGAGATGTATGCTACCAACTAATAAACTTTCAAATACGACTGCTGTGTGCTTCCTTACAGAGTCAAACCACACGTTACCTGCAAATTTCAGGGAACACTGTACTCATGAGTCCATTGCAGATGCAGTCGTCGATGGTTTGCCCTGAGGGGAATCCTGTATAAAGGCACCCTTGCGCGCATTCCATGGTGCTTCAGAAGTCGGCGAATTGACAAAGACGACATTGGTACACTTTTAGTAGTAGACCAACGTGCTGCCAACTGTCTGGAGGAAGTTGTCCGTAAGTGTTGATCGTCGCGCACTGACGTCACCTTCCATCGTCCACTGCCAGTTTTTCTTGTTGTTTGGTGCTCGTCTGTCCACTGCTTCGAAACTTGCATCACTGTGGAACTGTTCCGCTGCACACGAGCTCCTATTAGTGGATAGGAAAATCCTCTTTCTAGAAGACCTATAATCCTTCCCTTTCAAATTCTGTAAGTCGTTGCAACCTCTTTATTTCGTCGTGGATGCATACTTAGGTAACAAATAATCATTAACAATTTTCATCTTCCCACTACAGCCCTCTATTAATACACTTTCAGCATCAGTTGTTTAGAAGTCAGTGAGGCCACCACGCATGCGCAGTGGCTCTGAAACTGTATTATTTTTGGTAAAATCTTGTAATTGATATTTTTTGCAAAGTTTATATAATTCTGACGATTCCTTCATAGTGTTACATTTTTTACAAGCATCAATGTAATTAATATTTTTTCAAATTATATGCACTAAATGTATGTTGCAAATTCGAAATATATTTTTTAGTTATAGAGCAATTTTTAATAAGGCATATTATGGAAATCCTCCAGTTCTGGGTGACCATGGAGACCAAGTGATCATGGTCATAAATTCGTGGTTGCATTTTCGGGTTTTATGCAGATGATGATCTCGCCTTCATGTAGTGTAGCTATACACATTGAATTTATCGAGGCTTAAGGTCTTCAAGCTAGCAGGATGTGAAAGCAAGGAGAGTAGGTTGTCAGATAAGGTGCCTCCACGTAAATTGGCAAAAGTACGAGTTACTAACGAGTACAATATTAATAAACACTCATGCATTTTTCAAAGTCTGTCAACAAATAGTCTACACAATTTTTAAGACATATTTGAAAATGAATGAGAATAAAAATGACAATAATTTAAGGAAGTAGTTAATAATATCCTTAAACTAAACAGTGGCACAACAGCCCCTGAGGGATAAGACCTTCTTTGCCCATCTCAGTTTCTGTAACCTTAGGCACTGAAATACGGATCAGACTTTTTAGCGATCCACTAAAGGGATGAAATGATGAGTCGACCTTGCCCAGCTCGTATTTGAACCCGTCAGCTGTCGAGTGGAAGCGCGATAAGCTACCACTGAGTCACTGGTATTCTAAATAATCTTAATGTACTTGAATATGTGATGTTATTGTACTCTGACACAAATAAGATAAATTTTCTTTGTTGGATCCTATGGTGTTCACTTATTATAAACATACTTAATCCTTAAGTTAGCAATTTTTTAAAATTTATAGGGAAAAAAAGTATATATTACCTAGTTATCAAGTAATAATAAAAGAAAAATATGAAAAAAAAAATTAAGCAGTTTTAAATTGAATTTCAGTCAATTTTTTTTGTTACAGAAGTGCAACATTGCGCAGTAGTGCTGTAAATTACAAAACTTTTTTTATATGAGGATTTTATTATTCATCATAAAATGTTTAAATTTCTTACCAGGAAATATTTTTAGTCAATAAACAAAATGAAGAGCATAAAATATAATGGAATCTTTTTATAGCAAAAACACAGTTCTTGAGGCATCAGAGGTTCTTATAATTGTTGTGATTTCTGGAAAAACTGTACTTCTATCTTGTGACAAAATTAGCATGTATTTCGTTGCAGTAATCTTTTTTTTCTCAGATAAGTGATTTGTAGGTAATTAAAAAAATATTGAGTCTGTTAAATTAAAATAAATCATATGTTGCATAAATGCAACAGTGCGAAGTTAAGGTTTGATAATTTTTCAAAATTTAACTAAAAAACAGGACACTAAGTGAATCAAAAATTATTAGACATTTTTAAATTATATTTTGCATTATGGTGTGTTTTTTTAATGAGTTGATATTTTGAGAGAGCTAGAGTGCGATTATACTAACAAGGTTTTCTGATCTCTCTGTATTTTGTTGCAATGCGGATTTAAATTAAGAAACACTTGCACACACGCGTAATGAAGTGAAGAAAATGAAGCTTAAGTTTATCGACTCATTGCTTAAGGTTTCCGACTACGTTTGGAATCGGGATTTTCAAAAGCGCATAAATGAATAATTTCAATCATATTTAGTGTCACTTAGATTAGAATATATGCATAAAATTGTTTTAGGACATTTTGACAAAAAAAAATTATTTTAATACTATATTTTGGCAAAAAATTAACTTAGAATAATAATTTTTCCAAATGTTCTACTTTTGTAAAAATGGCTCTATAATAGTAATATTTTGCCTGTATATAGCTCAGACCTCTCTACAGAGGCTCAATTAGAATTTTTGAAACATCCACATTATTTTCGAAGTTCCCACCCATTGAAATAATTATTAGCGTTTTTTTCTTAAAATTTCTCCCCTCTGCTGTCGTAAAACACGGATAAACCCACTTCTAAGTTATATATTTCAAAAATTCTAGTTGAGCCACTGAACAGAGGTCTGAGCTATATACAGGCAAATTATTATTATAATAGAACCATTTTTCACAAAAGGAGAACATTTGGAAAAATATTATTCTAAGTTAATTTTTTGCCAAAATATTATATTAAAATAATTTTATTTTCTCAAAACGTCCTTAAAACAGTTTTATGCATGTATTCTAATCTGAGTGACACTAAATATCATGAAAATTACCCATTTATGCGATTTTTTAATATAACGGTTGCGAACGTAGTTGGATACCTTAACTTTAACAATTTTTTTTTATTTAATTCTGATAATAATTAGGGATAACTGTCCAGCTTTGAAAACTTTATAAAACTATACAAAAAAGGCGCAAAAAATTACTAAATAAAATTGAACTTTCTTCTTAAGCAAAAATGTATCATTACACCAAAAGTTTCAGGCATTGACTCGTTTTAAACTTTTGTTCTCCTTTTTACTAGACAGGGGCTTTAACCTACAAAGCAATGTCACTAACTTGTGTTTTCATCAAATTTTTCAAATATCTGTTTCAGAAAATATTTTTTTGTCTAATATTCATTTAATTTATAAAATAATATATATTTGGCGAAAAAATAATATGTTGTGAAATATGCTTCTCTTGCATATTTAAATACAGTCGAACCTCTATATTGCGAATTTTTCTGTATAGCGAAAATTCTCCTGGAACCAAGAGCATTCCACGATTTTCTTCATAATATATCCTCTCTAAAGTGAAGGGCATTTCCTATATAACGAACTTTTTCTCTTGTGATTCAATTTTTTTCTCCCTCTTTTTAAATAATATCTGGATATTTTAAGTTATTCTCTCTTTTAACACATTTTATGGTGATCATAAATTTCGAACTGATTTTTATAAGTTGCCTAATTCATCGAAAGCATTATAATTCTGAGTTTTCTTTGAAGAAGTGCTACCTTTGATCCCCATTGTCCAGCTCACTGTAAACATCTTCCATATCCCCTTTCACCCTCAGTGGAGTTTTCTCGAGTCCTCATGTTCTTGAACTAGTCATTGTTTATTTGTAGTGTTGATCAGTCGTACTAGTAACTTTGGTTCTTGTAGCTGAAAAATGTTTAAACGTAAGTGCTTAAGCATCAAAGAAATATTTTTAATTCTTCAGAAAAAGGATAAATGAGTCCTGAAACGTTCCTTTCAATTTTACTTTCTTTCTTTTATTTTGATAGTTAATATATTAAAACAAATATATAATAATTTACAAAAATGTATGATTAATTACTTTTTTATTATATAGTAATCACGAATTTAAAATTTGTTTTATGTTTTTTATGAAATATATATATTGAAAGGTATACCTCCATATAACGAGATGTTTTACGGGATTCAGCAACTTCGTTATTTAGAGGTATGAATGTATTTTACATGACCGAGCATCCTAATCTCCTAAATTCTATGACATGCCTTTTCATAAAGATATTGTAATCGATAGATTTAATGTCCATCAACCTTATATGCATTGGAATGTAAATGACGTCGGAATTCATACCCAAGTTTTTATAGCAGTGGGCAAAAGTTAACGATCTTTACTATTCTGCTTCCAAATATAAAATTAGTGTAAATAATGTTAGCTTAAAATAATTATTGTTATCAACTTTTGTAAAAGTACAGGTATACATTGAAAATTTTTTTGCCAATTTCCTTTTAGAAATCAATCTCAATTACTTTCCACACACTTTAAAATTAGTTTACTATTGTATAAGAGTTTTTTTTTATTTGATATTTCTACACTGTTAAAATTCGTAGGTAAACAAACGTATCTATCTATCTATGTATGAAAATATGCTTCCCTATTTTCTTACGAACTACGCAACGCAGAAACTCGTCAAAGGTACCAAAATTTCGGGAATGATCCGTGAAATCTGTTTTGACCATTTATACTCCGATATATATATTAATTAAAAACCTTAAAACGCATATTTAGTACTATGATTCTCCGCTTGGGGACAAGTTTAAAAAATCGGATCTTCTTTTTTTTTCAGACTTTTTTATAATACGATTTAATTTTTTTTTCATGAGACTCAGACAAAAAATAATTACATATTCGAAAAAATCATTTATTTGGCCAATATACGGTATAATTAATTTTACAAAAGAATTATATTTTCTATTTTTTACGATTTTTTTTAAAATGAGTCAAAATTGATACGTTTTTATGAATAAGATTTCTAAATCGTTCCCCTTGCATTTTCTTTCGCGCTATTGAAAAAAACTATTTTACACTGAAAAAGTTCATATTTTTCTTTTTTAGAATCAGTCATTTAAAAAACTTAATGTCAAAAACTATTATTTAAATACTTAATAACTTTCTTATTGATAAAAATATTCTCATGAAACTTTTTTTCCGTGTGTAGAACGATATTATACGTAATTTGAACAAATATTGATAAAATATCTTAAAAATTACGTTTTTTTTATGTTTTTCGTTTTTTTCCTTCTTGCGAGAAATATGTAAGCATTACTTTTTTAAAGTCTTTTGCTAAAATATTACCGTTGTTTGCAATCGAAATATGAAGTTTGAAAGCATTAACATAAAAATGAAGCCCCCCCTCCAAAATTTTAACTTTAACAAATAACGCAATGCGTGTAATTGAACAAATCTTCCTTTATTTTAAATGTCAATTAAATGCTTTTCCCCGTAGGAACCTTCAGCTTGGATGTCAAAGGTGCTTCTTTATAAAACGGTAGTTTCTAGCTTCGAAACTAAAAAGGATATTCAATTTCGCATTGCGGTAAATGTTAAAGTTAAAATTTTTTTTCGATCTTCATTTTTAAGTTAATGCTTTGGAACTTCGTATGTCTATAGCAAATAACGGTCATTTTTAAACAAAAAAATGTAACAAGAAAATGCTTAAATATTTCTCGCAAAAAGGGAAGAAAACGAAAAACACAAGTTATTTTTTTTCAACATCGTAATTTTTAATCTGTACAAAGATTGAAAAAGTTACTTAAAAATTACGGTTTTTTTTAAAAAAAGTTGTGTTTTTCGTTTTTTTCCCTTTCTGCGAGAAATATTTAAGCATTATTTTTGTTACATTTTTGGAAGGTTAAATTTCAAATAAAATATCAAAATGTTTTTATCAGATTGTTTTTTTAATGTTTTTTCAGTACATATATATATATATATATATATATATATATATATATATATATATATATATATATACTACAGGACTTGACAGACGTTGTCCTGTACACACATCTTAAATTCAAAATAAAATTTTTTTGAATATTCGATATTGCGAAACGTAGCGCAGTCTGCCGGATCCGATCTGAAACATTTCAAGATCAACAATTTATAAATAAGAAATTAATTAAATAAATATTTCTAAACGTAATTATAAATCTAAACCATTCTCAAGTCGACTGGAGTAGACAAAAACGTTCATCAAAATCGGTCCAGATGTTTAGGAGGATTTCAGTTACATACACACGCACAGAAGAATTACACGTATAAAGATTATTTGAAAATATATTAATTAAAAACGCTAAAAAGCGTGAATCGTCTGCAATTTCGTGACAATAAAGACCGGGTTTGGCCAGTTTGGTTGAATATCAATTTTTGACGCCAACTTACGTCGTTTTCAATTCCTACCATTAGCTCTCGATCTCTATACATAATTTATTTGTTTGTTTGTTTATTTATTTATTTTGGTGGATTTTTCAATCGTTAATAAAATACATTTTAAAGCCCTCAATTGAGCTGAAATGTAATGTACATGATTATTTTGGATGGCAATGCAATAATTTAAATATAATTAATAAAAATTAATTGATTAAAACTAATTATTTAAAAAAATTACAAATACAGCCACGTTGGCGACTTAGCGACCCTTTTGGCGATTTATGTCAAAATTTGAAATAGCTTTTTTTTTTCACGTTAGTTTTCTCACGTTCAAATGAAATGAACTTTTATATACACGATTGTTTTGGATGACAAAACGATACTTTAATGATAATTAATAAAAATTAATTACCACTTAATGTTGTCATTCTGTCATATGTATATACATATTTATATTAATTGTTGTTGTCGTGTGTTTATTACTGGGATACATATGAAAGACGTGAGATAGGTGAACAGATAGATACAACACAACACAGAAGAATACAGATTTTTATTACAAACGATGATCCCAGAATATAACAAGAAGTGCGCTGCTTTTCCTTTCGAGACGGGAATCCATTTCAGGCGAAAAGACCGACTTCTTTCCCGAAGAAGATACAGCCAAGTATTACTCGGGAGTCGAACCCGAACCCATTCGTTTACAAGCCGAGGGTCATAGCCACCATACTGTCTGGGCGACATTTATATTAATTGCAACTATTTAATAAAAAGTAGCAAACATAAATTTTTTCTTGGTTGATCTAAGTAGGAATTGATTAATTTTTTTTATATTATTTGTTTATAACAATAGCGTTGTTACAACAATGCAGGTGAAAGTTGAGTTGTATTTTTTGAAAGTTTTTAATTAATATCTTTTTAACTATATGCGATATCGGACCGAATTATAAATCTAAATCATTCTCGAATTTACTTGAACCCTCACAAAAAATTTCATTGAAATCGGTCCAGCCGTTTAAGAGGAGTTTAGTGACAAACACACGCACAGAAGATTTTTATATATAAAGATATATATATATATATATATATATATATATATATATATATATATATATATATATATATATATATATATATATATATATAGGTTTTCCCGCATACTGTTTTTTTAACTTATATATGTTTAATCAAACTTTCAAACGTTCAGAAAAAAGCAATCGTTTTAATTGCTAATTTAAAATATTATTTAATTTATTACTTATAGAAATCTGATTTTAATAAATATGTATATGTAATTTTAAAATAACTATTTCTATTATTTCATTATGAAATGAATTATTTGTTAATTAAAATGTACATCGTCTATTGTTTTGGATCAAAGTACATTTCAGAGACATTTTAAAGCTTACTATATGTAACGATTGATTGATTTATAAAATTCTGAAATATATTTTATTATTTTAGATTCTTAGAAACTAACTATTGTTAAAAAATGAGATGAACGTTCTTTATTCTACACTTAGCATCATAATGGTTTTCTTTTTATAACTTCATATTAATATTTTTTTTAATTCTAATGCAGTATTTCTTTTTATAAGTCATGCATCGAAATTTCAGCTATATCTTATCTGTGAGAAGAAGGGGAAAATAGAACAATAATTTTAGACTAAAAAAACCGTGTTCGGGCTACAGCGAGGGGAAAGAAACCTGTCTTAAATCAAAAATAATTGGAATGGAAAAAGGAAAATTTGAAAAAGGGAATTTTTTTTTACATAATTTTAGAAATCACTCACATTGTGTGCGCGTAGAAAAACACAGACAGAAATTCTGGTGTAATGAGGAGAAGCGAAAACCCGGTCAACGCCGGTCCATGCAGCTAGTTTACATTATTAAAATTCGTAGGTAAACAAACGTATCTATCTGTCTCTGCGTCCCGATCTTCTCACGAACCACACGACGCAGAAACTCGCCAAAGATACCAAAAGTTCGGGAATGATGCGAGAAATCCGTTTTGACCATTTTTATTCCGATTTTTCTAGCAGTTAAAAATATAATTATTAAAAACCTTAAAAATAATAATTAGTGTCATTTTTCACTGCCAGAGGCCAAGTTCAACTTCGTTTTTTTTTTATGTTTTTAAAACGCGATCTAATTTTTTTCATAGGACTCAGACAAAAAAAAATATAGTTTCGGAAAAATCATTTATTTCGCCACAATACGATATAATTTATTTTACAAAATAATTATATTTTCTATTTTTTACGATTTTTTTAAAATGAGTCAAAATCGATACGTTTTTGTGAGTATGATTTCGAAATCGTCCCCTTGCATTTTCTTTCGCCCTAATGAAAAAAAATATTTTACACTGAAAAAGCTCATACTTTTCACATTTAGAAATAGTCATTTGAAAAATTAATTGTCAAAATCTGCTTTTCTTACGCTTTTTAAAAAAATACTGATAACTTTATTTAAGTATTTAATAACTTCTTTGTTTATAAAAATAATTTCAGGAAACTTTTTCCCCGTATGTAGAACGATATTATAGTAATCTGTATAAAAATTGATAAAAAAATCTTAAAAATTACGTTTCTTTTAAAAAAAAATTGTGTTTTTCGTTTAATACCGTTTTTACGAGATTCCGTTAAAACAATATTTTCCTTGATTTTTTTTTTTTTTTATTTTAAAGTTAGCGTTGTTTGTTATCTATGTGGGAAATTTGGAAATTTCAAATTATAAATTAACTAATCAAAAAACAAAAACTTTAAAAAACATTCGCTGGATTTTTAGTGTTATGCGCATGCGTGGGGGGATCGTGGGAAGTGCAATCTTTGCGTCAGCGACATTACTGTTTAGAACTAAGCCGGATGGAAGGAGGGGGGTTGTTTTCATGGATGGAGACTGTGAGAATTTCCCTGTGTTACGCTCACTCCTCACCTGAGTTATTTATAGCACAATATTTTTCATTATCGATTAATATTTTAAAGTGCAGGCTTTTTACCCTTTTATTCAAATATATTTTTAATTTAACATACAAAAGCAACGCAATAAAGAAATTAATAGTCTTTTCAATAAACAACGGGGATAATTTTTGTATAACAGTGGAATAAAAAAACCCTTAAAAATTCTGTTTTTTCAAAACAACGAAACTTTTCATAGAAGTAAATTTATTCAAAAATTAATATAATAAAAGTAATACATATATTTCTTTTAATTTAATTAGTTTACTTTTTTTAAATATTCAATAATTCTTTATCAATAAATGAGATTTTTTTTATATTACACCTATTTCTAAGCAAGCGGTATGTCACAATTAATTGTTCAATGAACATTTTTCATTATTTTTTAAAAATTTCAAAACCTAAGAAGGAAATTATTGTTATGTAATGATTGATTGTATAAATGAATACGCCAACCCCCTTTTTATTATTTTAAGCTCCAAGAAAATAATTATTCCTAAAACACTGAATTTGTTTGTTTTGTATGATATACTTTTTTCCGTCAGATACAGGTTTAAATGATTTACTAAACACAGTGGAATGAAAGGCAAAAATTATTATAAAATACAAAATATTTTTATGTTTTTGAATGTTATTTTTAGTGAAGGTAAATATATATATAATATATATATAGGCTTTTTCCTATATATATATATTATATATATTATATATATATATATATATATAATATATATATAGGCTTTTTCCTATATATATATATTATATATATTATATATATATATATATTATATATATATATATATATATTATATATATATATATATATATATATATATATATATATATATATATATATATATATATATATATATATATATAGTTTTTTTACACTTGATAAGTATAATCAAACATTCAAACGATCAGAAAAAAAAATCATTTGCATAGCATGCTGTAATATATTTTAATTCATCATTTATAAATAATGGGGGGGGATAGCTCTGCACTCGAAAATTCACTGTAATGCCGGGCTATAAATAGATAAAAGAAACTTGTCTGGCAATGGAAAGATGCGGAAGAAATTTCGAAAAAGAGAATTGTAATGACGTTAATATAGAAATTATACATACACAACAGAAGATGCTGACTGCTAGAGAAGAAGGGGAATTTCAATGACAATACGTTATACATTTAAAAAAGGTCATTTAACGCAGGGCTAAAAGAAGGGGAAAGAGACCTGTCTGACAGTGAAAATATGTGGAAACATTTTGAAAAAGGGAATTTTAATGGCATCATTATAGCAATCACTCACATCGTACGCGTACACATCAACACAAAATAACTGGCGTCATGAATAAAAGAGGAAATTAACGTGAGAATTAAGTTGTACACTCGGTAAATGCCCGTGAAATACCGGGCTAAGCAGAGGGGAAAGAAACAAAGCAAGTCAAAGTCATTTTGAAAAAGAGTTTTAGAAGTGCTGATTTTGTGAAGGAAAGGGAAAATGTATAAAAATAGAGAAAGCCCGTGCAACGCCAGGCCATGCAGCTAGTATATATACTTAAATGAAATATTTAGAATTTTAAAGCTGGAAAGAGTGAAGGAAAGAGAGAGAGAGATGTAACTAAAAATTACAGTTTTTTGTTATTAACATAATGTTTTCTCATATATCTTGAGCGATTTTTTTCAATAAAATGCTATTTAGAGTTTACTAAAGTAATATTCTTATTTTCACACACACGCGTGCATACAAAAATATACACGTACAAATTGTTTAACTCCCACATTTGTCGCTGAATTTTCGGATTAAGGTGTCTCCTCCTGCAGTTTCAAATTCCTAAGAATGTATAGTTAACAATTTTTTTATTATGCTAAAACTATAGGATTTTTTTTGAAATTTTGATCCTCACGGTGTTGAATCAATGTTTATAATCATGTTGTACTTGCTTTGATGTGTGATGTATTGTTTTCCTGATATTTTGTTTCATATTTTAACCTGTAAGAAATAATAAATATATGCAAAATAAATACCCTTAATTGTTTGAACTACCATAATGGTGCATTGTTATTGAATTATATGATTTTAGTTTCCGTCTTTTTTTATAAAATGTGCAAATGTAAAGAATTTACACTATGCGTTTGTAACGCCTAATTTTTATTAAAGTTGAGATTATGTATTATAGTTATTACAGCTAATTTAGAATAATTTTAAGTATCATTATCGCATAACTAGTTTAAGAATGTCTAAAATCACAAAGCCTTTCAAAAAAACTTTTTAAATATTTAAATTGTCTAAAGTTCAAAAATAGAATGTTTGTTTCCTTGTTTAGTAATATGTATTTATTTAGGTAGCGGAACAGTAAGATTCTCTAAAAAGTGTTTTATTTATGCCTAAATTGAGTGTTTTCTTCATAAGGAATTAAACTACCCTGTACGTGACTTGAATAACCTACACCGAAAAGTCAAAACATTATGAAAATCTTTTCAATAGCGTGTCGCACCTCCTTTGGCCATAAAAAACAGGTGCAACGTGCCTCGCAATTGTTGCCAAAAGTTCAAGGTAAATGATTGGGCACAGGTTGTACCAAATATCTAAGTCCCGGACACGCAATGGTGAGATATTCCAACATGGACGTGTTTGATCTCTGAGCTGCCTTTCAATGAAAGCCCAAATAAGCTTTATCAGATGTAGATCTGGTGAGTAAGGTGGTCAGGACATTAATTACAATTCATCATTGTATTTCTTTAACCACTCCAACATAATTCGAGCCTTCTGACATAAGATACTGTCCTGCTGAAACATTGCATTTCAAATTGAAAAAACAGGAGCAATGTAAGGTTGTAAATGATCCGTAAAAATGCTCAGATGGTTTACAATTTTCATGGTCTGTTCTACCATAACTAAGAGTCCTAGAGCCAACCATGAGACCTTCCCTCCAAACCATAATACCGGTATCACCAGCCAGGATATGATCAGTTGTACATGGAAGAGCAACAATTTACTTGGGAGTTGGGGCTACCTCACGTGACTACCGAAGTGAGGAATGTAATATCATGATCCATTTGACCTGGTAATTCTCTTCCATTTTTATGATATATTCTCTGAGTTATCCTACCCTTTGTAGTGTAGATGACGTTGGCGCTTGGTCAACAGTCACTTGAATGGGACATCTGCTGGACAGTCCCTTAATCCATAGTGTTTGCTGAACTATGTATTCCGAAGCTCTTGCACTTGGATCTGCATTGAAACGGGTTGTAAGCTGAGCCACCGCATGGCTCCCATTTTGCTTATCAAGTGGGTAATCTCTGATGTACTTTTTCTTTGAAGGTACATGAACGGTCTACTTCTTGGTGTCTACTACTATTTTCACAGTCATTTATTCCCTTTGATTGGATTATAATAACGGCAGATCATGAATAACATACTAGCCATGCTGTTTCAGATATTCTCGTTCCGAGTGTTCGGGTCAATATAATCTTCTCTCTTTCAAATTCGCTTAGGCCTATCGTCTTTTCCTTTCTTTCAAAGTTAAGTGCAAGAATGAATATTTATCTTCTCTAGCAGCAGTTAAATTCCATTCTCTCTTAATGATTTACCCACCATGTCTTCCAGATGAATTCATAAAAAAAATGTGAGGATGTTCATAATGCTTTGACCTGGAAGTATATTTAGATGTAAATACATTGGAGGATGGTGCAACAAAAGGTGTACGAGTGAAATATTTATTCATTTGAGACACATGATCTTCTGATTGAGCAGGTTAAATATAATGCATGATAATGAATTTACGGAAACTTTCGGTGGATATCCTCGCTAGCGATATGTTTAGTCACGGTAGGCAAAGAAGGTGGCATGATGATCAAATTTTATACCTGGGCGTGAAAAACTTTGGATCGGTGGTGCATTATGCTTCTTTTCCAATTCTATAACAAATGGAATTTATTTAATCGAGGCTTCATTATAATATGCTTCAAACTATTTGGTGTAACACTTATTTTCAATACAAGATGCTCAATAGCTCTAAAATAATTTTGAATTTTATAACAGTTTCACCAGAAATTTATATTTTTCAGTGATCTAAGTATTTTCTATCTGCAATTCATCAGTATTCAATAGCAATAAAATAATTTTGCGTATCTGTAAAAACATTTTTCAGCAGAAAATGATACTTATTAGGTGTAAACATTATCTACAAGAATAATTATTAGAAATAACAATAAATATTAAAAATATTTGGATACAAATTTTGAATCCATCTACAGAAAATAAAAAAAAAAGTTTTTAATTTACAAATAATGACCTAAAATAATGTTTGGAAACACTTGTAATAGCTAAAATCTGCTTAAAAAAGAGGTATACCTATAATTCATAATTTCATTTAAATGTAAGAGTTTGGAAGTAAAAAAAATATCTAATTTTTAAAGACAGATATAATGTGCTGTAACAAAGTACTCAATGAAATTCTGAAAGTAATTACCTAGGCTAATACATTCACTTAGGCCAATACATTTTGAGTGTTTAAACTTTCACCACTTTTCTCTATTGTCGCCGCTATGAGTGGCAACTCTTTGTTCTTTCTAAAAGCTTTTCTGAATTCATGCTGCATAAAAAAATAATGTTTATCGATGCAAAAAATAGGGGAAACAAAACTAAAACATGTCTCTTTACGAGTCAGGGAAGATCTTACGTCCTTTTAATGCGTGGAAGCTCAGATAGTATTTGAAGTAGATAGTGCGTTAATATGGAAATTAGTCTCTAGGCAAAAAAGGTTGGTAAAGATAACAGAGTTTTTTGAAGACTTTTCTAGTTATTTTTTAAAGTTATTTTTTTGAAAAACTAATTACGGGACATTATCTTTCCGTATAAAATTGTCTAGGTTTAACGCTTGGCAGCATTAACTAAAAATTATGATTAGCGTGAAATATAATTAATTTTCGCTGAGTAGAAATAAGGCTCACTTTTAAGTAGTTTCTTAACACATCGATAATTTTTAATTAAATTTTATGAAATGTTTAAACAAAAAATTACTAAATTTTTTTGGGTTTTTCCAATTGAATCTATTTTCAGTGAAAATGTTCTCATCACACTCAGCATTAAATCAAATTAAGCATTATACATTTAAGATCTTTCCATTTTAATTTATTCTTAGTATTCTCTCTCTCTCTCTCGATTCTTTTCGATTCTATTATAGAGGATCCAATATATCGTAAGGTGAAGTACACATAAAATGGAATAATTTGCATAATTCAAACAGCAATTTATGTCAGAATATAATTATTATAAATTATTTATCTTTGGAATGTTTACAAAGTATAGATTAAACTACAAATTTAAATAATTTGTGTCCAGCAATTTTCGGAAATTCGACATGAAGTACGAGAAATTTTAACTTGCTTTTTATTTGATGAACCCACAAAACGTGGCACACAGAGAAAATTCCATACACTATGGATCAGTTTCAATGAATTTATTATGAAACTTTTATATTTATTAAAATACGTGTTATTTTTAGTTGAATATAATGTGAGGAACTTAAAATTCTAATTATAAGTATACTAGAATTATACTATTACATTTGTTTTAATTATAAACAAATGGAAACCCAATTTTATTCATTGATAATGAATCATACAAATGAAATACTTCTTGCTTATATTCAGGAAAAAACGCAAAGCTAAATTTTATTGAACTGTTGATGTGCTCTTTTATTTATTTTATAAACAATTTAAAATCAAATTAAATGAAATAAAACGTATAGTATTCAGTACATTTATTAATGAGAACCTCTTAATTTTTTTAACATGTTTAAGATAACATATCAAATGCCTAAACTATAAATATAATTAAAGATTATTCAGTAAAATGTTTCTCTGTTTTGCATTATATGAATTATTACTAAATCATTGCATTAGCTGTAGTTTTATTTAGTCATGTTAACTTTATCATTTATTATGATTTGAGCACTCGAAAGATCTTTAATAAATCTTTTTAAGTATCAAAATATTTTTAATTTTTTAGAACTTTTAGTTCGATGTATATGCAAAATATAAAAATGAAACACTTTTGATATATATATATATATATATATATATATATATATATATATATATATATATATATATATATTTAAAAAATAATATCTCATTTAATTCCTCAAAAATTTTATTTTTTAGAAATAATTCGGTTTGTAAAGATGCAATTTGAAATTTTTGAATGGTGTCAAGAAAATAAGTTTGATTCCTAATTGCTAACTTATAGCATAGATAAAAGTTTTAAGGGGGTCACTTCACGAAAATCGATGCCAAAATCGATTTTTCAATTTCGATTGAAAAATAAAATTCAACCGTTTCTCTTTCTGATACAGTTTATATTTTTGTTCTAGCTGAATTAGAAGTATTTTTAATATTTTTTAAAAAAGTTGTTTACGTCTGTCAAATCCCAAAACAGCTGATTGCCACGCCCCTTTCAAATCAAAACAAAAGACACATGCTACTTTTCAGCCTCGTCAAATAACTTAAATTGATTAAAAGTATTTATTTTGATCGGCAAATCAACTAGAAAAGAAGTGAAGTGAATAATTGTAGCTGTTTGTTTACTTCTGGGTAACTCACGTGCTGCTTTTTTCGTTGAATATAACAAATTTCTTTTTTCAGTTTTCATCAGATAAAAATTCAAAATATCTGATAAATATGCCTCGGTTTTGCAACAAAACTTTTAAAAGAAAATTTGGTGCAAATTATAAAGATTCTTCAGCTTCTGAGGATTTGAATAAAGAACAACCTGCAAGTATGTATATTAAGAATTCATCATCAAAATCAAAATTAGGTAAGTTTAATGATGAGTATGTTTCATTTTTAGATTCATCTGAAAACTTTTGTGAAATAATTGACATTCCTCTGTTTTCTAGTGTTTTGAAACAACATGTATTATGTGTAAAATGTAAAAACAAGGTATTGACATTAAGTTTGGTCGTCAAATTCAGGGTTTGGCTACAGAATTGTTAATATGTTGTGAATTTTGTGGTCTTATTCAACCACTTCTCAATACCAGGTTTACTAACACTGTGGTTAATAAAAAAGATACAAAAGTGTATGAAGTGAATACTAGACTTGCTTATGCTATGAGGTCAGTTGGAAAAGGAGAAGCAGCTGCGAAAGTATTTTGTGGAGTTATGAATTTGCCACCTCCACCAAAGCGGTTTTACGAGTCTTTGCATGCATTAAATAATGCGACAGAAAAAGTAGCAAAAGTGTCTATGGCATTAGCTGCTGCCGAAACACTATCATTTAATAATGATAGTGTTTCGGCAATTTCCAAATGTTCCTGTGGCTATAGATGGTACGTGGCAAAAAAGGGGCCATACTTCTCTCAATGGTGTTGTTACGGCAGTTAGTGTGGACACTGGGAAAGTTATTGATGCCGAAATATTATCGAGGAAATGCTCATGTCATTTTAACGGCAACTTACATAGTGATGAGTGTTCGGCAAATTACTTTGGAAATAGTGGGGGAATGGAAGTTGAAGGTGCACTTCGTATCTTCAATCGCTCAGAGGTACTACACAATTTGAGATATACGCAGTATTTGGGTGATGGGGATTCTAAAGCGTACAAAGCAGTTTTAGAATCTAAACCTTATAAAGATGTCAACATTGAAAAATTAGAATGTGTGGGTCATGTTGAGAAAAGGATGGGTACACGACTCAGGGCATTAAAATTAAAATTAAAAGGCAAAAAGCTCGAGGACAAAAATCTCTAGGAGGCCGTAATAGATTGACTGATGCAGAAATAGACAAATTGCAAAGATACTATGGTTTGGCAATTCGAAACAACTCGGGAAATTTGTCAGCCATGAAACAAGCTATTTGGGCTATATTTTTTCATAAAATCTCAACAGATTTGAATCCACAACATGGTTTATGCCCCTTGGGAGATGATTCGTGGTGTGGATATAATAGGTCCAAACTGAAAGGTGATACATATAAACATAAACATAATTTACCAATTGCAATTATGCATTGCATAAAAAAAGTATTTAGAGATCTTTCAAGCCCTGAACTTCTGTCTAGATGTTTGAACGGTAAGACACAAAATTGTAATGAGAGCTTAAATAGGGTTATATGGTCCATAATTCCAAAAACTGTTTTTGTACAATTGGGAACTTTAAAAACCGGGGTATATGAATCTATATCTATATATAATCAAGGCTTAATTACCAAATTAAAAGTTTTAGATTTATTAAATATTCAACCTGGATTTTATACATGTCGAGCATTGCAAGAAGCAGATCATGCACGCATAAGGAAAGCGGAAAAGGCAATTTCACGAAGAACCAAAGAAGCTAGAATCAAAAACAGACAACTGAAATGCAGACAAGAGGATGATCTTGCAGATGATCTGAGCAATCCAAGTTATGGTTCTGGTATGTATTAATTAAATGTATGATGTTTTTACTTTAAATTACTATTTCTCAAAAGTGTAAATTTCAACACAAAAGGAACATTTTTGAAAAAACTACTCATTTAATAGTTTTGAAATTTTGCACATATATTAATATCATACAAATGAATATTTTAATAAGAGATTTTGTCAATAAAATTATTCAAAAAAAATTTATGGATTGAAATGTACAAGAATTTCCAGCGTTTTAAAATTTTTGACGTGTTACTCCACATATGATTTTTTTTAAAAAAAACTAATCAAAATTATTAAAAAAGCTCCCATTAAAATAAAGAAATCAGTGCAATAAATGTACAAAAAAAAATTCAGAATTGTACAAGTGGTCAATTTTTCAAAAATGTTCCTTACGCTTGATCATTTTTAACATTGCGGAGATAGGGACAGATCATGCACATATAAGGAAAGCGGAAAATGCAATTTCACAAAGAACCAAACAAGCTAGAATTAAAAACAGACTGTTAAAATACAGACAAGAGGATGATCGTGCAGATGATCCAAGCAACCCAAGTTATGGCTCTGGAATGTATTAGTTAAAGGTAAGTTTTTACTTTAAATCACTATTTCTCAAAAGTGTAAATTTCCACACAAAAGGAACATTTTTGAAAAAACTACTCATTTAATAGTTTTGAAATTTTGCACATATATTAATATTATACAAATAAATATTTTAATGAGAGCTTTTGTCAAAAAAATTATTCAAAAAAAGTTATGGGTTGAAATGTACAAGAATTTCCAGCGTTTTAAAGTTTTTGACGTGTTACTCCACATATGATTTTTTTAAAAAAAAAACTAATCAAAATTTTTAAAAAAGCTCCCATTAAAATGAAGAAAACAGTGCAATAAATGTACAAAAAAATTCATGACTGTGAAACTGGTCAGTTTTTCAAAAATGTTCCTTACACTTGGTCATTTTTAACATTATGGAGATAGGGAAAATGCTGCGTGAAGTGACCCCCTTAATTTATTAGTATATGAAATTAATTGCTCATTTTCAAAAAATATTTTTTTTAGGAAATTTAAATTTTAACTAAGCAACTTCGAGGGATATTAAATAGAATGTTTGTTAATTTTCGGTACGGATTTTATTTTAAAACTAAAACATAAAAAAATAGTGGGAGAGTCTGAAAATAGAAACTTGAAAACATCAAACATGGAACGCATTTAATGTAATTAAAAATACTGCAAAAAGAAATTCATTACTTAAATAATTTATTATTTGTAATATAAAATTTCAATAAGCAACAAGGGAATACGTATATTATCATGATACAAAATTTTCAGCAAAATGTGTTTTTCTCCAAGGGTTACGTTGAATTAGCATCAATATTATGAATTAAAGTGCATTAAAATTTCATTTAACTTCTTTTGTAAAAATGACATTCTGAAGAGTAAGCTTTTATATTAAAGGAAAGAAAATGTTTGTATTAAAATCCATTAGTTGTGTCCTTTGTATTTACTATTTATGTTTTGTTCAATCTTCTGAAAGTGCAATTTCGCAAAAAAAATCGAAAGCTATATACATTGGCTCAAGTCAAAATATTGAATTTTGTATCTTAAGTTTTGTTAAATGGAAAAATCTTATTCCGGGTGTATTATATTAAGAAATAAATTTTATACTTATGTAATACATAGCGTGTTTCTCATTGAGTCTGAGTACATTCCAAGATGTTTCAAAAATTTATTTTTGCTTGTAATCAAAACATAGTACATGCTTTTAGCTCTATTTTGTATTTAATAGGATACATTGACATTTATAATTCCCCCTGTACCACAAGGTATCATTCAGGGCTTACAGAAGCAAGTATGAAACATATTACAAAATGAAACAAGAAATAAAAGTTCAGAAACTAAAGTTCGCTATGAATTTACAAAATGGTCAAAAGCAGTTCTGGATGAAATAAGTTGGGAAAATTCTGGAGACCAATCTTTAATAATGCCTTTTAAAGTTATTCTTAGCATATTTCTTTTTCTGAAGAACTGGGAACGTGGGATTATCACATGTTCAGAGTTTCTTCTCACACCGTCAACGCAGGAAAATTATGGAACCAATTAAAATATTTTCAAATAACTTTTTAAATTTATAATATCCAGAGAGAAATTGGTCATTCTAAACCCCTTCTAGATTCCTTTTGCTTCTGGATTATGTATTAAAAAATTCCAATATTTCTATATGCATAATTTCAAATAAAAATATCTTTCACAAACAAAATAGCAACGTGCGCATAAAAAATTTCCTAAAAATTAATGTCAATAAATCTAATTAAGTAAATGAGTAATTTACCATTACAGTGGGCTTTCTGTGTGATGACAATCATTAGACATTGGAGTCAATTCACATTAACTATAAATATAAAGCTTAGAATATCTAGTTTTTATCTTGAGTTACAAATTTCATTTATTTCTTTTGCATTTACTTAAATAATTATGGAATTATTAATCAAAATTTGAATGCGTTCGGTAAATTCAAAAACGCGATTACTGTACATGATCCAACATTACAATCTGGACCATAGAATCTTGTTCCTCTTACTTCCTTCTTCCCTTTACTGTCTCTATTTCAGCAGCAAATAATACAGTGTCGGGTAGGAATAGTTTTCTTTTCTGTTGTGGGAATGTAGTTAACAGACAAAGTATCTTTCAGACAAGCATGAAGGATGCGGCTCCGCAAAAGAATGTCCTCTTTTTGCAGAAAAATTTTACTGAGTGGTAATTTTCAATTATGCGAAACCATAAAAAGTACACGGGAAATATTTCGAGAAAGTGTGATTGCACTGTGTAAGTATTTATACTGCCCGAGCTTCACTCGGGATGAGCCAGGATGGTGCGTTTCGCATGCCCGAGCTCAGCTAGTGAAAAGCCGGGAAAGGGTTACTTAGTAAAAAAATGAGAGTATGACTGGTCTGGTATTAAAAAAGGAAACAGTTTATTATTTTAGTTAATCTTAGTTTATTTGAAATGATATATTCTTGGTTCCTCGATCCTATAACTTTTAATCTCGTAAAAGAATTGATGCGGTGATTGAGAAGTAACAGATAAAACATAAGAAAGTGAAATCACAGTAAAATGCATGTGCACAAACCGACAACTTTAAGACAGAAGAAGTTAGACTTGTGAATAGTATCTGTATTGGCCTTAATATTTTTAAACAGTTTTCTTTTTTAATTATTGTTAACAAATAATAAGTACAAATGTATTTGAATAAACGCATCAGAGAATTAAACATTATAATTGATACAATTATTACTTTAATATAGTTGATTAAAATCCTAGAAAGAATATTCCAAAATACTCCTTTAACCCGTTCAAGATCAGGATCACGTATATGTGATCATGCGTTTCTTCTTCCAGAGCCAACCGTGTCATACATATGCGATTACGCTTTCATTGCACTGAAGCCCATTATCACACCAGAATGATTTGATATCGGGACGCTTTTATATTATTTTCTACAGGGCACTAGATAAAGGTTAAAGTCCGTTTTTTTCGAATAGAATAATTTTCACAAAACTTTGATCTTCAGTATGTGCTTTCGGCTTCGAGATTTTTTCAAATTAAATAAGGAATATTTATGAATGTAAATAACTGCACTTGTTCAACTATTTTGAGAAAATTGCGCGTTTAAAGGTACGTGATTTATTGGGCTCTGGATTTCCGTTTATATTTTGAATTCGTTGAAAGCTTATTAGTTTATTGGACATCAGACATTAATAATAATAGTTTCAATATTTTTTAAAATTTTTGTTTATTTTTAATTTGTTCAGTATTGCAACAATGCTTTTTTATTCTGAAAAACGTTTAATCTATATATACAAAGGAGAAAAGTGACTCACTCACTCACTGACTAATCACGATATCTTCGGAACTATTAATCCTACAGACTTGAAATTTAGTAGGTAGGTTCCCTTCATGGAGTAGACATCAGCTAAGAACGGATTTTGCAAAGTTCGAACCCAAGGGACGTTACGGGGGTTTAAGGGGCGTTATAGATAATTATTTCCATTACTAAACTATTAGATCTACAGTCGTGAAACTTGGTACACAGAACTTTTTCATAAAGTACAGATTTTTTCAAAAATCGACCTCCAAGGGGCGTTATACATAAGCATTTCCATTTTTAAACTATTAGACATACAGTCTTGGAATTTGGTAAGCAAATTCCTTTCATAGAGTACAGATCCGTTGCAAAATGGGTTTTGTCAAAATCGACTCCCAAGTGGCGTTATAGGCAATTAACTCCTTTTTAAAACTATTAGACTTAAAATCTCGAAATTTAGTAAGCTGATTCCATTCAATAAGTACAGATCCGCTATAAGATATGTTATGTGAAAATCGTTTCCTAAATGACGTTGCGGGGGCTTAAGGGGTGTTATATATAATTAATTCCAATTTTAAACTATTAGACGTACAGTCTTGAAATTTGGTAACTGAATTCCTTTCCTGGTGAGGAGATCCAATACAAAAAAATGTTTGGGGAAAATTGATCCCCAAGGGTCACTGAGAGGGATTAAGTGGCGTAATAGATAAATATTTCCACTTCTCAACTAATAGAACCAACTGCTTGAAAATTAGAAGGTATGTTCCGTTCATGGAATAAAGTTCCTTTTACAAAGGTTTTTACGAAAACGGGGACTCCCAAAGGAGTGGGGTTGCGAGGGATTAAGGCGTGTTACAGAAAAATTCCTGTTTTTGAATTTAACTCATTTACTTGAAATTTGTTGAGCACTTTTCTGTAGTTGAATAGAGTTCCACTAAGAATAGATTTTAAGGAAATCAACTCCAGGTGGAAGCGGGGAGAATTATTGGGGCGTATTGATAGACAAAAAATTCCCGTTTTTAAACTGCTAAGACTATAATAATAAAATTTGGTGTGCATGCTTCTTTTGTTGAATTGAAATCCGCTAAGAATGCTGTCAACGAGATATTGATGATAAAAATTCCGTTTTTGCTCTGTTAGATTTAGACTTGAAATTTAGCACGCATGTTTGTTTTATGGAGTGGAGATCCACTGAAAGTTGCTTTGGTGGAAATCCACTTGATTATTAAGTTAAGTGAGCGAAAAAAAACTTTCTACTTCTATTTTAGATATAAATAGAAATTAGATATTATAATTTATGTTTTTTCTATATCAAGGGGCGAGAGTGTAACAGCTATAAATATATTTTTCAATCAATACAATCAAATTCTTAATGCTAGTTATCAATAATTAATATATATGTAAACAGTATACATATATACAACATCGTGAAATACCCAGTGAAGTGGGTGGGTAACGGCTAGTAAACATATATTCATAAACAAACGCGATAACTCATGTTTAACGAAAAATTATCGTTTGTTCTTATTGTGATTTATTTTTAATTCAGCAAGAATAAATTATACTTTTTCGTAGCTAGCGCAACCAGAGTTGTGATAACCATAATAACTGAAATTATAATACTAATGTGATTCTAAGAAAGCTATAAAGAGTGCTTAATTTTTTTAAAACAAGACATATTAGCTGTTATTTAAAAGATTTGTATCACAGTTCAAGCCTAAACAAGTTTATGAGAGAGTAAATTTATCGTTTGTGGGATTTTATAAGTTTCGCGTCGATTTTATTTTAATCATCATGGTGAAAAGAATGAAAAGAGAAGAAGAGTGCTCTTTTTATTAAAATGAAAACATTTCTTTAAAGTTCTTAATTTCTTTTTTAAAAAACACATTTTTGTATTGTATAACCAGATAGTAAATTTTTAATTTTAGCGTATTTGACTGCATTAAAGATTTTATATGAATTTTTTAATGAAATTACGCTTAGCAGTGAAATTCGCCGGGTCCCATGCTGGCGTATAATCTCGTAATGTGCGGGCCTGGGAAAACATTCATTTTTCCTTTATCCAGCGTGAAGGGGTTATTACATCTAATTCAGTATTTTGGCTCAAGTGAAGTTATATTTTTTATCTCTTATTTTCTAAATTCAGAAACACAAATTGTTAAAATTTCATTTATTTAAATAAAATTAATATATAATAATAACTGAGTATATAATAAAATGTACAACATTTTATCAAACAAATTATCTACATCTACAGTTAAAATATGCAAGAATTAAAAATCAAAATTCAATCTAAAAATGAATGAAAATTAAATTGTTAGTGTAAGTTCAGAAGAGAGTCATTATTCTATTTTACAAAAATATTCATGTCCTTTTCTGCTACTGAGCATTTACAAGAAGTATTGAAATATTAAAATGATGATGAACTGATCATTATGAACGTATTTTAATTACTGGTAGCAATTTTCTTTTCTCTACAATTAATGATCCCTCTTATTTAAAAACATTATATTAAATTGTATGCCTTGATTTAAAAGAGTTTTTGCAAAGTGAGTGAGCGAATATTATGTTGCACTATCCAGCCACTTGAGGGCTCTCAGCGACAGTCTTCGTAATTTTAAACCATGTTCAAATGATGAGGACGAAACCTGAGCTGGGACCTCCCTCTTTTAAATTCCATACCCCACCAACGAGAGGACGCTTCACCATTGACATATTTATTGTGCATCGACCCCTTTTGCACGGAGGGACTAGCGGTAAAGGACTCGAACTCATGAGATAACGGTCACGATTTCGTAACTTTTACCACTAGGCTACCACGGCCCCACGGATTTGCTGAGAGTTTTTAAAGAGAGGATAATTGATTTAAATGCAAAACCACTTCTTAGCTTGAATTATTACTTTGCATTAGCTTAACACTTAAACATTAATTTTAATGTATAGGGTATTGTACATATTTTTTCTACTTAAAAATATAAATGCTTAGTAGAATAATTTTTACTAGTAAAGTGTTTTCTAAAAATTATAACTCGAACTATTTCCGTTACGCATATTGTAGAATATAATCTTCAAAAAAAGAAAATCACAAAGGGATCATAAACAGTACATATATTTAGGTTTAAAGTCCAATAAACACATTATATACAGTTTATCTATCTCTCATTACGCTAAACCTTCGTTCTCCTCTAAGACATTTTACTAAAACGCACAGAATTGGTGATGCGTTGTAAACGTATAATTAAAAGATTTAATAGCTCTATCTCCTATTATATATTCATAATTTTAGATTTCATACATTAAGTCAGCAGATTTAATTATATTTCCTCTTCTTATAATTTGGCTGAATATTAACCAGTGCCGGTTTAAGCTCAATTTCGGGTCCTGGAAGCAGAAGATCTACAGGCCCCTTGACACTGGCGAATCCAAGGAAAATCTAATTAAATCCAGCTTATCCCCTGGGCACCCGCTTAGCGCATAAACCTGCAGTGATATTTACATTAATATACATAATTATATTCTCTAAAAATAATAAATGAATCATACTCATATTTATTTTTCTACAAACCAGTAATATTGTCAAATTACAGATTAAGTTTGACAAACCTGAAAGCAAAGTTTAAACCTGTAGTCTTAGTTCATAAGGCTAAGAGTTAGCTATTGTTGTGTTGTGACTAACTTATTTCTTACTATACTTCCTCGTCTTTTTTTTCTATTTTTACACTATGCTTTTTTAGATTTATAACTATTTATAGTGCATATTATTACTATTGTTGATTATGTATACATTATAATTATATTGGTTCAAGTTTGTAAGAGTTTAAAAGTTTATAGTAGGAATTATGTTATTACATATTTCTTTCCTCAGTGGAAATGCACGACTTGCGATCGGAAAAATACAATTTTGTGTATGTGTACATGCATATATTATGTACATAGTTTCATACTATATTGGTTATGTATTGTAATAGTTTACATTTTTTGTTGTTTTTGTAATGTCTTTATCATTCTTTATCATTCAAAAAAAATTAACAAACGTATAAAAATATAATAATATACTTTTCTAAATCTTGCATTTTTGCCGATAAAACATTATGTTATTTTCTTCCTGTCCTTAAACTTTTATACCCTTATATAAATTATAATTTAGTTATGGAGTATTAAACTTGAATCATTTTTTTTTTTTTACTTTTTTTTTCGAATATCTAAAACAAGGCAAGTTATCAAACTTCTTAATTAAATTTCTAAGTTACATTCTGAGAGCTTGTTAATTCTATTAAAATGCAAAAGTACATTTTTTAGGAGATTTCTTAACTCAATTACCGGAAAAACGCCTAATGGGTTAATTAAAAATATGTCTAAGTGTTTTTAGCTTAACACGTAATGCAGAAAAAAAATGATTCTTGTCTTCATTTATTTTTTTTTGTTTCTTCTAAAGAAGAAAATTACTGCTTTTACTCAAAATAATCACTATAATAATGTGAAATGTTAATTATGATTTTTTTATAGTTTTAATCGATTTTTAATCGAGTTGCAGTGTTAACATTTGACGAACGAAAAAAAGAAATCTTTAAAAAAAACTATTAGATAAAAACATTTATTTCTCTGAAACAAATTTTTTTTGCACTATTTAAACTAGTTTTTTTACACTTTAACATATCATAGTTAGCTTAGTTACGAGAGAGAGAGAGAGAGTGTTGTTTCTTTAAACTAATTAAAAACTTTAAACTAGTTAGTAAAAAAATCAGTGCGAAACTTTTAGGTACATTTTTATTTGGTTGTAATAGAACAGTGACATGTTGGATATTCTGAAAATATACATTGTATTAAGAAAACAAATATGTCAGGTAGTTATATTTATGTATATTTATCAGGTATATTTCAGGTCAGGTATATTTATGTCCATGAATTAAATTGTGAGAGTTAGTGCTTCCTTTGTATTTAATAATATTTATCGATAAAATTCAATAGACAAAAAATAACGTAAATTGATATATTTAGAACTTTATTCAATAAGAGTATGTGTAAATGAAAA
The DNA here is from genome assembly GCA_019973935.1 of Trichonephila clavipes. Classification (NCBI taxonomy): domain Eukaryota; kingdom Metazoa; phylum Arthropoda; class Arachnida; order Araneae; family Nephilidae; genus Trichonephila; species Trichonephila clavipes. The sequence continues at coordinate 1,433,888 of BMAU01017316.1, read as the reverse complement.
TACCCCGTACTAAGAAATACAAAAATAGTTTGCATGCGTATACACTGATAAATATGATCAAATTTTTTAGGGCAAATCAGGGCAATAATATGAAGTCCTCATTCCCTGTACGATCACGTGACATCACGTATGTTTCATATGTTTTCAACCCACACATTTTTATAAATGATCAACTTTTAGAGAGAAAACACACACAAGAAAACTCAAGAAAAACTAAAAAAAAAAAATTCTGTCACGACAGAAATTTTAGCTGTTTTTCTTCTTATAATTTTAAAGCATTACATTTGTATGAAAAATATATCAGGAATAAGAACTGAAATTATAAAATTATTAATATAAAATGCCTTAATTTAAAAATTTTACGTGCACACATTTTACAAGGAAGAAAAATTACATTATTGTATTGCCTCGGAAATATTCTGCTTTTAATACTACACATTCTTTTTTATAGTTATTATTTCTATTTATAAAATATATATTTTTTTAATCATAACGCATTTTTTAGCTTTTTTTTTCTAAAAGAGGGTGTGGCTAATTGCCTAATTTGTTTTCAAATGAAGTTTTATTCAACTTCTAACTTTCCGACATGCACAAGTGATATATCAATCGAAAGATAATAATGCAAAGAATAAGATTAAATGAAAATAAAAATCGATAGGTTTGTGATTTTTAGGGTACCAAGTCCTCTTAAGAAGATACTAATGTTGAATAAAATAGGAGAAATACATTTTGTGCTTCATTTATTTTTGAGATGAAGTGACTTTTTACATTAAAAATGCAATTTTCTAAAAAAAGATTGTTTTTAAGCTACATGTACCTTTTTTTCAGAATCTACTGTATAAATGCAGGTCCAATTCTTACTTTATATAACTTCTATACCACTATTTATATAATAAAGTTAGAGTTTCGGGGATTATCCCAAAATATTTTGCTAAAGTGCTGTAATCGTAAAAAAAAAAAAAAAAAAAAAACAATTTTCAAAAAATTCAGAGTAATACTTTTACGTAGCATGTTTTTGAAAAAAACAACACTAAGCAATATATTTGGAACATCTGACTTCTGTATAAATATAAAACTGTAATGAATATACAGACAAAATTTGAAGTTTTTACATTTAATAACTTCTGAGTAAAGGTACATAAAAATGCTCAACTTAACATTGTCGGTACAGGGGTTACCGACTATTCTTTATGATGAATACGGCGGTAAGTCATTCAAGTTGTATGAGTATAGATGACTATTTTTTTTGGGGGGGGAGAAGTATTTATTATCCCGCGATCACTCGCGCAGGGTGTTCTGTACACCCCAGCAAAAAGAAAATCCTCCCAGGATTCTAAAAAGAAAGCGCAGAACCACGATTTTTTCTGTAGCTGCACATTTTAGGTCATTGAACCTTCAGGCTTGATGCAATCCCTCTTTCTCGAGCGATTAGAATGTAATGACCTTCAAAAGTTTATCTGGGGGGCTGAGAACTCCCGCGAGAACTTGAGCATATGTATACAGTCTGCTCTGAATGTTTGGAAAATTATTAAAATATTATTTTTCTTCTTTCTACTATCATTATCTCATTAATTATAAAGTATATTTATTACTGGTATATACATTTTCCTGGTTTATGAAAAAATATAAAATTATGTGTTTTGAAATCAAAATTTTATATGTTTAGTTTAAATTAATGTTCGTCTTATTCGTATGCAATAAATTTAATAACTTTATTTGTATAATACAAAAAACACCTTGTAATTTATAAATATGTATCATAGTGACTTAATTTTATCTTCATAATTAAATAAACGTGTTAAAAGTTTGGGGTGTTCTCTACACCCCACGAGTAATGACGGTAACAAAAACAGGTACGAGTGACCGCGGGTTAACAATAGAAACAAAATGTATAATCAAATAAACAATAGCTCAAAAGGAGAACCGTTCAGTGTTTGAATAAAAAAGTAAAGCGGCATGATTTGTATACTAAGGCCATCTTTAATTTGAAATTATGTAGTTGTTGGCGTTGTTGGATCAATTTCATTGTAAAAAGCTACTGTATTTTGATTAAAGAAATTATGCTAAATAATTATTAGTTAACTTGTATATTTATACAAAAGCATGTTATATTATTATATTAAAAAATTATATTATAAAATTATGTTATGTTATTTTAATATTAAATATCTTATAAGCATTTGCGTCCAATACTTATAGTGTCAAGTTCTTATTATTTAAATAGTTAATTTTATGGATTAAAGGAAACTGAAGCAGCAACTGTAATTCCTTGAAAGAAAATTAAGACTTAGAAGAAAACTCTGGATTCAAATGGCTTTTTTTTCCTTTCCTGCAAAAAACGATTAATTTCTTCAGCTTGATTTATAACACTTTTATTATTCTTTGCTTTCGAATTGAAAAGTTTTTCAACAGTCTTCGGGTACCGTTTCCGTTTTCGCTTTACTTAAAATGGTTTTTTTCTTTCCTTTCATTTCATGATGAAGTTCCTTTCCTAATCTAGTCCATTCAGCTTTACTAACAGAATGATATATTTTAATATCTGACACACACACACACACACACACACACACACATATATATATATATATATATATATATATATATATCTAAGTCTATTTGATATATTAGTTGTAAGATATGCTGATTTATATATGGTGATTCTAAAATTATGGGACAAATTTTGAAGGGTGTTAAAGCTCATTAAAACAAACAATTTTTGAAAGCAGTAGATATATGGGTAAAAGTGCAACGTTAGGCATAGAAAGATAAAAATAACTCTTTATAGGAAACGTAAGACATTCATTAGTAGCATACTTAACTAGTGACTTTGTATAAAAAATTTTAGAACATTTACAGAAATTGCATTCACCATCAGTCCAACAGTATGATTCTGCAAATGGCTGGTTGACTGACATGTAGACAACATGTCACAGCCCTTGTACTTGTGTGAGGTATTTCATCCATATGGTTCAAGAAGACTTGATCCAGATTTGTTTGTCATACAGTCCTTTATCTACATATTCCATCAGTACTGATAGTAAGTGAACCATTTTCACACAGCGGTCGCTGTATTTACTGAAACATTTCGTGTTTCGACATGCGTCTAATTAGAAAAAGTTCCTGATACAACCATACCATGATCTGTCATTACCCTTATAAGCACTGTGCTTTAGGTACATGTCTGTTTTTTCGTTAGTAGTAAAATCACCCAGAGCGACCGAAATCTCAAGCACAAATGCTGGTTTTTGGGGTGCAGCAGATTACTGGCACACCTATCTGCTGTCTTTAGCTATCGCCAATATTTTCAACCAAGCATGCCGTAAAGGTCGCCAAACATACAAGATGGTTGGTAGATGCAATTTACAAAACTGTTTTAATAATTTTTCTATTTACTCACTCATTAAATATGTTGAAATTGATTTTGTGAGCTCTACCAGCCATGAAAGAATTTTTCCCATGATTTCAGAATCACCCTGTTTATGAAATATTTATTCGTGTCATCTTGTGGTGTGTAGATATGTATTAAGTCTTTCAATTTCTCTGATTAGTATTTACTTTGATTCATTTTGGTCTAGAACTCTTTCCCTCTTTTCCGTAACACATCATGTGATATTTAATCTTTTTATTCCTTTTCCATTTAACAAGTAGTAGAATTTTAACTGTAAAATTTGCTCCTCAGAAGTACCACATAATCAAACTTTTGCATTAAGCTGGCACAATAATGCATCCGCCATTGAATCCTCTTAGTTAGGTTGCTAAGGTTGCATTCTTTTGATTAAAAAAACATTCTTCAAACTTCTGTGATAAAAATATAAGCTGAATATTCATACACACTTTAAAATATATTATGTATGCATATTTATAAATTTTATTACCAAAAGTTGTATAAAGTTGTGAAGTTTTCTAGAAACAAAATAATTCAATTTTCATAAATTCTACAAAGGACTAAAAAAGTTACACTCTCTCATAATAACTTCAATTCGTAACAAAAAGCAATGATAGATCAAAATTAAATCATAAAAATAATAAATCATATCACAGGGAAACAAAATTCTTTTAAGATGGTTAAAAATATACAGCTCATTTATCATAAAAAAAACTTTCAAGTATAATATTATATTAATTATTCTCATACATATTTTATTACTATAGAACCACACAATATTATATATTTGCTTGATTAAATTTACTAAGAAAGTAAATCAATCATCATCCTTTCTCGCATTTATTACGAAATTGTTTCGTTTTATTCAAAAATGCATATTTAAAAAAATCAGTGAAAAGAATATATTTCATGCAATTATATAAATATTATTGAAGAATATTTTATATTTTAGCATATCTCCTTAAAATAGGTTTATTTAAACTTTAACAACTAAACTCTAAATATTTTAGATACATTAGAAGAAATTTCCTATAGGTAATTTGTATTTTGTGTGTTAATGGTTCATTGATTTCATATAATAGAAAATTGATGTTAGAAAATCTTTATTACATTTAAAAGTGTTAGTTTTTCAATGATTTTGATGGTTTTTTTTTATCTAGAATATAATTTAGACGTGAGAAAGATATTTTTCATTCTGAATTACGTTTTTAAAAATCAAAAATCAAAGTTTAAAAGAAGAAAATTCAATTAAAAGATAAAACTTATACAACCCCCCCTGAAAACAATATCTTTATCACTTTTAATGTCTTAAGATCTTATTTTAAGTTACTTTGATTAATCTGTAGTTTCCCTTATTTTTTATATACTGTTACAATCACAAGAGCTTAAAAAAAGAATACACAACTTTCATTGTGTTTCCCTCTTCTTTTTTCCTAAATCATGCAATGAAATTAATAGAATACATTACGAAAATCAACTTGTAATTACACCATCACATTGCAATCTTTTTATTTTTTCGTAAAGAATAAATAGGAAACGAGTATATGGAAAAACAAATGAAATAAACAATTACAGATCTTGTTTTACTTCTCTTTGACACTTAAATGATTAAATGATATTTCCATTTTATTTAGCATTTTTTTCGTCATTCTCCGAGGGAAACATAATCTAATAATCTTTCCAATTAAGATTAAGTTCAAGATAATTATGAATCCTTACAGAAATACTGGGTAACATTCAAATGAGATATTCTATAAATGACACTTTATTTTTCTGAATTTGTTTCATTGCATAAACTGTCTGGTTTTTCTCATCGAGAAATGATAAGTTTAGATACAATTATTTGATCCTGTAAGGGATATTAGACTGAATGTGGTTAGGCTAAATGTTAATTTAGTTTTACTTCAATCTCAAGAGGGGGAGGTTGAGAGTTATGATTCTGCATTGAAATGAGCTATTAGATTTAAGGCATATACTTGTACTCAAAGGAGAAGTATAGATAGTAATCTATAAAGGCCAATCTCTGCCATTTAAACAAGTGCTTCTCAAACTTTCAATGCTTGCGACCCAATATTCAATCAAAGATTTCATCGCCCCTCCCCCTTCCATTTAATAATGTATCGAACTCAATGATACTATACTTCCAAAAATCAAGATTCACCTGAATATTTACGTCAATTAGCATAGGAGATTATTAACAAAATTCCAGCTACTGCAATGCAAATTTATACCGACGGTAGCAAAGATGAACAAAACTCATGTGGCAGTGGCATCTTTATAAAGGCTCCTAATTGTTCTCATAATATCAAAATTAGGAATTCGGACTTTTGTTCTGTTTTTAGATCCGAGTTAATTGCTATTGATGAAGCTCTCCGAATCATCAAGACGATGAAATCTCCTGATGAAATATGGATATTATGTGATAGCCGAAGTGCTATCCAACACCTTAGCGACTGGACAAATGTTGGAGACAAAACATCGGTCTCAATTCTTAAAAATCTTAAAGAACTTTCCCAGCAACATGAAATATACTTCCAATGGATTCCATTTTACATTGGTCTCTTTGGCAATGACAGAGCTGACTTTTTAGCCAAGGAAGGTGTCACTGAAGATTTAATGTCGAGAAAAACTTTGACCTTCTCGGAAATTTTTTCTAAAATGAAATCTTTGATTCAAGGACTATGGAACACTCCTCCGACTCACCCCTGGTATAATAGGCAGGCCCCAGGTGGTGCCCTTTCCATCAAGAGGGATAGAGTCGTCCAAACAACTATTAGTAGGCTTGCAAGTGGACACATTAGAGGCCTTTCCTTTCACTTAGGCCAGCAAATTTACGAGAATTGTACTAAATGCAATTTGGTACAGGCAACTCCAGATCATCTTTTGTTTTGTGCAGGACTTGATAGGGAGGACATCTATTCCAGTCCTCTTTTGGTGTACGATTTCCTGAGGACTCTTGGGCTCATGGACCTGGTCTAGCCTGCGGCTAGACAGAAGGAATTAGTCAACAACAGCAACAACAATACTTTGAAGCAAAAGCTACAATAAGACTTTAACCTATTAAGTGTCACCGGCGTATATAAACGTCTCGCTCAGTCAGGCGAATAATTGCTCCAGACGTACGTATACGTCTTTTCGAAGTACAATCTTACTGTGCACTGCTTTCCATAAAAAATTCCGAAGATTTTGGTGTACAATAAAAGGATTTACATATTTCAGAGAATTTTCGTATTGTGAATTGCTCCCCCTTTCTCAATGCATCACATACGCGTGCCTACGTGGAAAACGGTGACCTTGGGGAGCGAATTTCGTAACTTTAAATTGTCAGTAAAGAGTAATTAAATTTAAACCTTATAAATTATCAAGATAAGTATTAATTTGGCACACCCATGGGGCTACTATTAATAACTAAACTTGTTCTTAAGGGGTCACAGGGGTGTTAAATTTCTCTAGAGGTCTTAAAATATAAACTTTTTACAAACAAGTATAATTTCTTTAAATTTAAGTTAAATAATTCGGCTTCAGAAAAGTATAAAATGTTTAAAATATAATTATAATTTAAAAAATTATAAGCATATGAAAATAAGAAATTTTCTATAAGAAATATTTATTAAGTTTTACGTCGCGCATGCTATTTTCTAAAAGAGTAGTTTTAATTACTAGCTTTAAGTTTATTTATAAAGAAAAATGTATTTTTAATACTTTGTAGCTACTTTTGCATAAATAGAATAATAACTTACATATTTTAATAAATAAAAAAATACATTTTTAAAAAATATTTTAAAAAATTGCAATATTTTACAAATATTTTGAAATACAAAAGATATATAATACTAAAATTAGGGATAGTTTAAAGAGTATGATGCATTGTATAATTCTATAAAGTTTTATACATCAGAAGCTAATATTTTAGAAAATAGCGTGCACAAAGCAAAAAATACTTAATATTTATTATAGAATTTTCATATGCCTATGACTTTTAAAATTATTATTATATTTTAAACATTTTATGCTTTTCTGAAGCCCCATTCTATTTTAAATAATATGTAAAAGATTCAAATCATTTAATTTAAATTTAAAAGAATCATACCCGTTTGAAAATCGTTTATATTTTCAGACCTCTAGATAAATTTAACACCCCTGAGACCTCTTAACTTAATATTTTTAAAAAAATTGTAAGATACATTCTGCAATACTAATACATTTAGAAGTGTATTATGTCAGTGTAAATGTGAATTTTATTATTTATTAAGCAACAACGTATTTTTTGTTTCTTTACTTTCAATAAATAAATAATTTTTTTCAAATGACATTTTGTATTCGACTTTTCAATACGCTAGGGGGTCCACAGTTTGAGGAACGCTAATTTAAACCTTCGGTTTACATGGTAGATAAGATATAGCTAGTTATAGATAAAAAGTATACGCTATAGTTAGTTATAGATAATAATCATAAGTTATAGTTAGTTATAGAAAATGGCAGATAAATGTTAGATAACAAGCCTGATATTGTGCATGCAAAATTTATTAATGTTAACTAAGGATTTTTGTATTGCTAGGATATAACAGTGATATAACAAGGCAATGGGAGGAGATCTACTTAGACAACTGCATGTAATGCAGTGCTTCTCAAAGTTTCAATATCCGTGACCCAGTATTGAATCATAATTTTCATCGCGCCCTCTCATACAATATCAATATATTGAATTCAATAATACTATACTTCGATACTAGAACTACGAAACTACTTTAATCTTTTAATTGCCACCAGAGTATATAAACGTATCACTCAGTCAAAACGTTAATTTCCCCAGACGTATACATAAATCATTCCGAAATACGATCTTTCCTGTGCAGAGCCATTCCTAAATTATTCCAAATGTTTTGGAATGCAAGAAAAGAACTTGGACAATGTTTGCGAAGAATTTATTTATTTCAGATTATTTTTTTTATTCCTTCCCGCCCCAATACATTACATACGCGTGCCTACGAGAAAACGGTTGACATTGGAAATCGAATAGCAAAAATTTTAATTGACAGTTAAGGGAATAATTATAAGCCATGCAAATTATAAACATAAGTGTTTATTTTTGTATATAATTAGAATGTATAATAATATCATGGGGGCACTGGTAATTATTAAACTTGTTATTATCTTAATTTTGTTAAGCCAGTGCTTCTCAAACTTTCAATACTGGCGCCCCCCTTTTCAATCAAATTTTTATTGCGCCCCCCCTTATACATAATAATTTACTGAATGCAATAATAATGCACTTTTACGATAAAGCAACAATATTTATTATAAACCGTACAAATTCATGACATAAGTATTAAATTTTGTGTATGTTACTTTTAAGCAAAAAAGTTAAGTAATAGGATAATTACTAAGTTATTTTTTTCCTTTCTCTGATTTTTAAATTAGAACATATTACAAAAATGCGGTGGTTGCTTAGAAGACAAAATATAGATATCAGCTAAATATAGAAAATGAACTCAGAGGGTCAATTTCTTATCTTGAAACTCCTTTCAAAAACTTTGCTCTGTAAGACAAGCCCATGGAAGTAGCTAATAATTATTAAACTTGTTCTTAATTTAGTATTAATTAATTAGTCCTAAAATACTCTGTGCGCCACTCATACATTGAAAGCAGTGTTTCTCAAACTTTCAATACTGGCGACCCAATTTTCAATCATAATTTTTGTCTCGCCCCCTGTAAAACAATAATGTATTTACTGCAATAAAAATGCACTGAGAGAGAGACACTAAAAAGTTACAATACGATCTTAATTATAAACCGTACAAATTAATACGATAAGTATATTAAATTTTGTGTATATTTTAAAGTAATATATATTTTAAGAAAATTACTTAAAATATATATTACTTAGAATTATGTTATTTTCCTTTCTCTAATTTTTAAATTGGAACAGATCGCAAAATGATGTATTTAATTAAAGATTTATTTCCTTCAGCATTCATTTCTCAAAGCACAAATGTCATTAGAAAAATAGTCTAGTCAATATCGCTCTCTGTCATATCCGTCACATCTGGCATTATAGGGTACATTTGCGTGAGTCTGGGCAACCTATCGGACGTCTGCGTAAAACATGTAAAAATGCTTTTCCTGGTACAATTCAGTCAGTTTTGGTCGACTCGATACTCCTATAGCTACCGAATCTAGCTTGAATGTACATTTTTTAAATTTCCATGTTAATTGTAATTCACGGTAATTAAGTATTTACGGCAGTAGATTAAAACAATATCATACATACATTTTTTAAGTCGTAAGCAAACATTCGACCATAATAAAGAATCAACAAGTACAGACGAACGAGCATGGTTCCGAAAGAAATCAAGGCGATCTTCTCAAAAATACTTAAATTTTGGATTTACCACTACTGAAGTAAATGATGGAAAAAAAGCCCAGCTAGATATGTGTTAAAACTTACAAATCTGTAGAACAACATGTGAAAGTTGTTTTTAAACATGTAAAATGATTTAGCTATGTTGGCAAAGAATTTTTAAAAGTATTTTTCTGGATGAGGACAGCTTGGTAGCAAGTTACGAGTGGATTAGGGATCTATTTCAATATACTCCAGAAGGGCTCTCAACTTCCGAAGAAGAAATCTTCATAGATTTCACATGCAGTGAAAAATTAAAAGGGGCAATTTTGTAATAAATCTCTCTTTGAATTTGGGGTAGAGGTGGATGAGGAATTATCTGTACTGAAAACAAAAGCACTTCGTATACTATTAACATTTTTAACATCCTACCTTTTGCAAACCCGGATTTTCTGCAGTGGATGCCTTGAAGACAAAATATAGATCTCAGCTAAATATAGAAAAATAACTCTTTAAGTGTCAATTTCTGATATTAAAACCTTCCTTTGAAAAACTTTCCTCTACAAGAAAAGCCCGTGGAAGTCCCTAATAATTATTAAACTTGTTCTTAATTTAGTAATAAGATTGATTGATTGAATATTAACGTCGCACTGTTCAGCTGCACGAGGGCTTTTGACGACGACCACGTAATTTTGAACCATGGTCAAGTGACGTGGATGACACCTGAGCTGGCACCCTTCTCTCCTAACTACCACACCACACCAACGGGAAAAGGTTTCAACTCTCAACAGATTTAACATGCATCGCTGCCCTACATGGCGGGTCTTTAGTGGTACTGGGCTCGAACTCGTGACAAGGCAAGCCACGATCCGATACCTATACCACTCGGCTACCGCGGCCAAATTCAGTAATAAGAAATTATTTATAAAAATACCTTCTTCAGTACTGATACATCAAACGTATACTGGCTGAAACACCGACTCTTCGCACGAGTTCATTTTTTAAAAAAATAAAACATTATTCTTGATATAATAGCTGAACTGTAAGGAGAGTAAAAACTGTGTGCACGACATTGTATACAAAAATGTAAAAATGATTTTTTTTTAAGATAAATGCTATAATTGTAAATAACTGTTTAAAAGAACTGTAATTTTAAACCTCACACAATTAGCATTTAGAATTAATGTTAAATTATGAAAAAGAATATAAAATTCTGATGAAGAATAATTGTGTTACTTTTTAACATTTAAAGCGAGAAGACTTCAAAAGTTTAACCCGGGAGCAGGTGCGTACTCGATACTAACATTAATGGTAGTGCGGGGGACTCAGTCACCCCAATCATTTGTTTAGAATTATTTTTACTGTACACGATACAAATCGGAATTCTAGTGAATATTTTAATTTATAGAAAGTATGCTTACCTTCTTTCAAGGACTATTCAATACTTTGATGATTTGAGAAAAATCCAATAAAACTGAACTAAAATGATTCAAAAGTACAAGACCATAATATAGGACGCAAATCAGACACTTTTCAATTATCCTACAGAAATGTTAAACCAATCAATTCTTTTTCCAAATATCGCAAAACTCAATTATTTACAATTTCCTTAAGCGAAAAGCAAACGCATGAAAGATGAGAGGTAACTCTAATATTGATAATAACCATACCATAAGATTGAAGGTCAATCAAATGATTAGCAAACGTACTATGCAGCCTGGCTGAAAAGTGAATCATGACTTCCTTTTCTTTTTCTACAACTAATGTACAGTATTTCAATAATAGTTACAGCGGTGAATTGTTTATCTTCTTAGAATTTTTCTCAGGGTCTGGGTTTCGTTTTTTCTTTTAACGAGTAATATTTTATGTTAAAACGTAATAAAAAAATCTCTCATTGAGGAAAAACAGCAAATAAAACAAAATGTTTTTTTTTCTTTAATTTGGTTTTGGGATCAAAGATAGCTATTTGATGACGGAAAAAAGCCAGATAATAAATATAAATTATGTCAGTGTGTTGTGTGTATTTTTTTTATGGAAGAAAGCATTTTGTTTTACTTCTCTTCGGTTATTTTTTTTAAAAAAATTTTTAAATTTTCGATACGCTCGCGCCCCCCTTGTAGGGTCATCGCGCCCCCAGGGGGGCGCGCCCCACACTTTGAGAAACACTGTGTTAAGCTAATTATCAAATACATTGTGTAGCGCTGGTACAGATGTATAAATGTGTATACAGTGTAAATGTTAGTTTTATTTTTTTATGTCGCAATGTATTTTGTTTGTATTCTTGTAGTAAATGAATTTTTTTTATCTTATGTTTTCGACTTTTTAATATGCTCGCGCTTACCTCGTAGAGTTGTCACGCCCCCCAAGAAAGTTGCGCCCTACAGTTTGAGAAATGCTGATGTAATGGGATGTGAGTATACATTGGAAATTATATTTGTAAGTAAGATCTTTAAGAAAGATCAGTCGGGTTAAGACATTTCGGAAATCGATTTTGAGTTTTTGATATTTCTAAAATTTCCAAATCAAGACATTTCCAATAATATAACATACAAGCCATTACATAAATTAGAAGTATTTTAAAATGATTGATTAAAAAATAATCAGCTGATTTATCACGCCCATTTTGACAGATTGAAATGTAAACATTGCCTTTTTAAAATTGTGGAAAAGTTGCAAAGCCTCGATTATTTTTTATTTTTTAATACCCAAATTAACTTTAGATAATATTATAATTGCAACTGTTAGATTTGCTAAAAACATATGGAGACAATTTCAGATTTCTATGTGGGTTTTTTAAAATGTTATAATTAAGATGAAGGCCTTTTTTACTGAAATTTAGGTATTTTCTTTAGTTCATTTTTAATTAGATATTATTACTGATTACTAAATCTTCGCGAGTTTAAGTAAAAAGTTAAAAGAAAATATTGGGATATATTATTGTGACCAGGTCAGAAATATATACGTAATGAATCTTAATTTAATAACTGCATAAGGCATAATGAAGATAATATGTGATGGAAAATAAATAAGATGATACTTTTACAAGTTAAGATTTTTTTTATAAAAAAATTGTTTTTTTAAATGTTTTTTTAAATTGTGTAAATTAAATTTATGCATGTACTTTTCTTAAATGCAATAGCGTATACTGAAGTGACATTTTTGAAATATTTTTAAGCAGATATCATAACAAAAAATGACAAGTTTCAATAAATTCGTAATAGTTCTATTTGCTCGCTTAACTAAAAGTTTGTTTTTGAAAAGCTAATTAATATATTTGAAAAATTTCACTTTAGTATAAATATAAGTGCATAATTAATACATATAGTCAAAATCTTAAGTCTTTATGTTTAATTGTCTCTGAGCTAAAGGTATGAGATGATACATCAAATGTGATGTTTGTTGTCCTTGCTAGAAGCTTATTACATACTTAAAAATACATAAATCTCCTGTTTAAAAACATAAAAAAACAGTTTTATTTTGGCTGTTTTAGAAATTATTTGTCCAGTTTAGAGTAACTTTTGAAGTTTAAGAAACTGTCTGCAACAACAAAACCTAATGATAACTTTACAAAAACCCAGCGAAAACTTTCAAACTGTCATATATATATATATATATATATATATATATATATATATACACTCTGTCGCAAAAAATATATGCACCCAGAAGAAATTGAGCTACATTCACGAAATTTGGTATGCATGTAGTGTATATGAAAATAAACAAATGATTAAAAATTCAGAACAAAATATCATTTTATTAAGCGGTTACAGCTTGCAAAAGGTTAAAAATCAGTAAGTAGTAAAGCCACCTCTGGCAGCTATGCAAGCCGAAATTCGGCGTGGCATCGATTCAATTAGATCACTTATGACCCCCTGTGGAAGATCCTGTCATAGTCTTTGCATCTGCGCAGTTAATTCTCCTGTATCTCGGGACGGCTGCAGTTGCCTTCCCAGCGCGTCCAGACATGCTCTATTGGCGAAAGATCTGGTGACCTGGCAGGCCATGGTAGGACGTCATATCCTTGAAGACATTGTTGGGAGAGTCGCGCAGCATGTGGACGAGCATTATCCTGTTGATAAATGGCACCTGGGCGACTTGATAGCATGGGTAGCACAATCGGCGTTAAAATATCGTCCACGTATCTGCGAGCTGTCAAAGTGCCTTGAAGGACCACTAAAGATGATCGTGTGTCCCAAGAAATTGCTCCCCACACTGTCACACCTTGTGAAATTGCTGTATGCCGCTCGACAATAAATGCCGGATCGGACCGCTGGCCGGTGCGCCTCCAGACACGTGTGCGGTGGTCATCATCACTGAGACTGAATCGGTATTCATCACTGAAGATGACACGTCTCCAGTCTGTCACACTCCAAGTTGCCCGAGGTCGGCAAAAAATTCAGTCGACACTGCCTATGATGTGGGGTCAGTGGTAAGCGTCTTAGCGGACGTCGGCTCCTCAAGCCAACTTCGGTCAGTCGTCTCCTTATGGTTTCTCTTGATGGCACTGGATGTCTGGAAGGAGGTAAGTGGCGTTGAATCGATGCTAGCGACGTTGTTGGTGCCGAAGTGGCCACTCTTCCTGATTGCACGATCCTCGCGATCATTTGTGTTCCTGGGACGTCCTGACCCTCCGCGACGGTACACTCTACCTTCTGTGATCCACTGTTGCCGACACCGAGCAACTACCATATCGCTCCGACCGAGGTGGCGGCCGATACGTCTATTCGACCAACCTGCTTCTCTGAGGCCTATTATACGGCCCCTATCAAAGTCCGTCAGCAGCTCGTACTGCCGCCGGTTACGTTTTGGAGGCATCCTAAGTCTCAATATCGTCTATCAAAGTCATCAGATTCGTTTGGATAGCCGTACGGCGCTCGTACTCATGCTTTTAAACTCTCCCAGTTGCGCAACTAATATGCGCATAGCACACTTAGCCTTGTCTCATTGGCTTCGAAATTTTAATCATTTGCATATCTCTTACCAGACTACATTCTTGCCGAGTTTCGTGATTGTAGCTGGATTTCTTCTGGGTGCATATATTTTTTTGCGACAGAGTGTATATATATATATATATATATATATATATATATATAATCCAATATAAGAATTTTTTAATATATAATCATATACATATACATACACATATATATAAAATTATACACACATATATACATATACATATAAACAAAATATATATATATATATATATATATATATATATATATATATATATATATATATATATATATATATATATATATATATATATATATATATATATATATATATATATATATATATATATATATATATATAATATATATATATATATATATATATATAATCAGGTATTTTTAAATATCATCTCAAATTCATACCAAAACCATATTGATACATTTTCACGTTATATTTATGATGATATACGTTCACATTTGATATCTGTAAAGCATGAAAGCTACTAATCTTTCAAAAACTGATACATAATTGAGAAAATTGATGTAATACTAGAAATTACCTCATTAAAAAGACTGAAAAATGCTATTCTGGGCAGTTTAAGAGTTTTTTGTTTACATTTTTATGCAAAATAAATTTTAAAGATGCTAATGTTTAATAAAATGGGACAAAAATACATGTTGTAATTAATTATTTTTCTGATAAAGTCACACTATATAGTAAAAATTCAATTTTCTCAAAAATGATGTTTTTAAAACTGAATGCATATTTTTGTCAGAAAATAATGTCTGTTTGCACATGAAATTTTTTTCCTCATGTTACTGATATGTAACTATATATTCATGTGAGTTTTTTTGGTACTTTTCCAAAATATTTGACTGAAATCCATATAAATCGTGACAAAAAATGTCAATTTTTTTAAAAATTCATAGGGATATTTTTATGTTACATGTTTTTGAGAAAACTAAACAATATATTTTAAATATTTCACTTAATTGGAAGTATTAATATTTATTTAATGTTCAGTCAAGTTTTTAAGCTTTAATATTCAAAGGTATTAAAATAAATGGAAACTGATTATAACTCAGATGTGTAATGCTTTTTGTCGTTGCGAGAAGCTTGTTACATGCATAAAGATATATAAATTTCAAGTTTAAAAACATAAAAACAGTTTTATTTTTAAATTTTTTAAAAATCTCATGCATAGTTTAGAGAAAATTTTGAATTTTGAAACTTTTACAAATTGTTTTTTCATGTGAACATACAAATTCATATAAAAACCCTTCGCAATTGTCGTAAAATCCCATATTTCCAAATCATTACTTTTACATATTGTTACATGTTTACATTATATTTATGATGTTATAAGGTCAAATTTGATAGTTGTAATGCATCGAAGTTAAAAATTCTTCACCGATTGTTACATAATTTGTAAAAATTGATGCAAAATGCTAAAAAATATCTCGTTGAACAGAAACTGAAAAATACTATATATGTATTTTCTTAACATTTTAAAACTTTTTTGTTTCCTATATTATGCTTAAATATTAAGAAGACACTAATGCTTAATAAAACAGGGCATATACATGTTGTAATTCATTAATTTTGTGATGAAGTTCCTTTTTACACGAAAAATGCAATTTCATCGAAATGATTGTTTTCAAACCGTGTGTACCTTTTTCACAGAATCTATTGAATAAAGGTACTTGTAATTTTTACTGCACATAAATAATACATAACTATATACAATGGATCTACTTTTTTGGAATTTCTCCCGAAATATTTTGCTGAAAAGCAGTTATCGTAAAAAAATGACAATTTTCAAAAATTTCAAAGCGAAACTTTTACGATGAATTTTTTTGAAAAAAGTATACAATATTTGTTTTAAATATTTTACCGTTATTGAAATAAAAAAAACCTAAGTAATATACAGAAAAAATTTTAAGTTTTTATATTTTACATTTTCTGAAAAACAGTTTCCTAAAATGGCTCAATATATATATATATATATATGATTGTGGGTATTGCGGGTACCGACTAATCTTAAACTAAAATTCGATTGATTGTGTTTATTGAGTATCTGGAATATAGATTTTGGCTCGTCAACTTACATGAAAAAGTATTTTTTAACAAAAAAATATTAGAATGTATTAACACAGGAATATGTTGCTGTCCTTAATTATGACTCTCATTTGGTACCTGGAGTATCGCTGCAAAGCTTGTTTTGTAGATAAAAAACGCTACCTATCTTATGAATGTCTTAATTGCTTATTAAAGTGTCATAAATCAATTCTCAGTGCCTCTGTTTTTCACATAATCAAGCGTATGCAGTGCATTGGGAAGGGGGGAAGAAAAGGCATAAAAATAAGCACACTTTTCTCTGAAATAAATAAATCCTTCGCAAACACTGTAAAGGTATTTTTACTGCATTTCATATCCTACAGAATACTTCTATTGATAGAACTTCTTAAAAAAGAATCGCATTTCGGAAAGACGTATATGTACGTTTGGACTAAAAAATTTCTGAAAAAAAATTCTACAAAAAATATATCTGATTTTAAGTTTTGAGTGTTCAGATACTCTGAAATGTCCAAATAATTTTATAGTATTTTAACTTATATATTAAAATCAAACAATCGATGATATATGTTTAATCATTTTTAAATTATGCGTTAAAAATGTTAGGAAAAACTATTTTAGAATGCATAGTTACGTTTGTTTAATGTAATAAGTATTTATTTCATCAAATGAATCAAAAATAAAGTGAAATCTGATTTTTTCGGTCCTTTTTCATGGGCAATGCCTTTCACTTTAAACTCAATTTGCAGTTAGGGACCATTTAACGAATGATTCGCACCAATTTTGTCCATGTTATTTCAAATCTGGAAGTTCAAATCTTAGTAATAAATTAAAATAGAAATGTGATAAATTTTCTGAATTGCAAATGTTTGAATATTGATATTCCGATTTGATTTTTAAATTTTCACACTGAGATAAATCACGAAAAACAGTGACGATCACAAAGAAACAAAGAGAGTGAGCACAAAAGTATTTCGCTTTTTATACCGGGTGTGAAGGTCGCGTGACTCATTTCTAACAGGAGTCCTAATTGGTTAGAAACGGGCAATGTACTTAATAAATCACTGAAATGCTTATTCTTCTATTGTCTAGCTCTATTATCAAATGAATTCTAAATATTATAGAAAGTTTATGTTCTGACATAATGATCCAAATACAATACATAAAGAAATAATCATTTGACCAAATGAGAAAACTTTTATACTTCCGAATTCTCCCAATGACTTAAGGCAGGGAATCCTATTAAAGTGTATTAATAGGATCGTATCATTTTCCTTCAGTGGAAAGTTTATTACATAATATAAATAAAGAATATTAAAACAGATTGAAAAGAACTTAGGTCTAATGTTTGCTTTTGAACAAACAGTAAGCTCTTCAAAATAGTAAATTATCTAAAAGGAAAAACTAGCAATAATTTACATTGAAAGTGCACATTATTAAATTAAAAAAAAACAATATTTCAACAATATAATGTTAACTGGAATCAAGAAACTGTAGAAGAAAATGTACAGTGTGTTGAAAATATAGTTAACGGGAATATATATACATATACATACATAAATCTTTAAGCTACACAATTATCAAATATATACATATATATATATATATATATATATATATATATATATATATCCTATACATGAAGGAAAACCAGTCATCTTCACCTTGTCATGAGAATTATTTCATTTTTTCTTTTAGTCGTTTAAGTTCAAAATCGATACGCTTTCTGATTTGAGGTCAATGAAGATATGCCAAAATATGAACTTTAAGATGATTGATTTCCCTGTGCATGTAGCTCTGGTTTCAGAAGATTAATGACTTTACTAGTTATTGAAATGTTGCGCAAGATTTGGCGATATTCGACTTGGGAACATTTAAACTCAATATAGATTGAAGGTAATAATTAACATTAATATGATTGCTAGTCTTCCTGATTGATCATTGACACGAACAGTCTTTGAATGAATATTTAATTTAATCATAATATCTACTTATATATCAATTACACACAAATTTAGTTAATTACTCAGTTTTGATTCCCATGTGCTTAAGGATGGGGTAAGTTTACACATTACCCTAAAGATGACGATTTTAACGAATTTTTTATTGCCTTATTTTACTGGTGTGTCTTTTTTAAACATGTTTATAAAAATTGGTAACTCTCGCTGCATTATTTTGCGAGTTATTTAACTTTTTTGACAGTTTGTCGAAGCGAAACCGAAACTAAAGGATGTGACGTCTGCTTCTTATGCAGACGCTATCATCCTAGCCTAAACAATTTCAACTGATTTACTTTTACTCGCGATTCTAAAGATTAATCATTTAATTAGAAGAGAAGTGAATTAATTCGTTTGTTTTTATGCAAGAGAGAAACGTTATTCCATTTTGCTTTGCACACATTGTTTTTTTCTTATTCTAAAACCATTAGTATAAAAACAAAAGGCTTTTTGCAAAGCCAATTACATAATCAATTCATTTCTTCATAATTTTAAACATTCGTTTGATTAATTTTTATTTGTAAGTGAACTTAAACTCATTATGCCTAGACAAAAGCAATCAAGTCTTGTTAGCAAACAAAAAGCTAACAAGAGATGGTGCAGTGAACACTACAGTCTTGAAACTGATGTTTTCAAAAAAGATAAAACTTCTATTTCCTCAGCCTTATCAGAAAAAAAAAATATGAGATGCCAAAATTTAGAAGACAGCTGCTTGAACGATTTAAATTGTAATGAAAATTCTGAGGCACCTCATTATTTGATAATGGATGTACAGTTTTTCAAAGGACTTTTAAAAAACATGTTGTGTGATGTTTGCAAATCATATTCACTAAAAATTTACATTGGTGAAAACCCTGGATTTTTTGGAAAAATCTCTGTATTTTGCACTTTTTACGATATGATTAAATCAAGAAACTTTACATCCAGACGAATGTCTGACAGTGAAGGTAATGAAAGCCAATCATTTGACATAAACATGCGAATGGTGCAATCATTTTCAAGAATTCGGAAAGGTTATTTAGCTATGGAAAAATTTTGCATGTTAACGAATATGGATTTACCGTCAAGCAGAACATTCAATGCATATATAAAAAGTTATGCAAATGTCTGGTTAGATCTAAAGAAAAAAGCTTGAATGATGTTCGAAGTCAAGTGAAAAAGGGCTTTTCAAAGTAATAGTGTAATTACTGATATAGATGTTACTGTTGATGCTACTTGGTTGACTCGGGGACATTCATCTCAAATAGGTGTAGGTTGCGTGATTGACCTTCTTATTGGATTTGTCATGGATTTTGAAATAGTTTCAAAACGCTGCATTGAATGTGAACATGCAAAATCTGGTTTGGGACAACATTCAGCAGAATTTCATATGTGGTATGAAGGCCATATATCTTCATGTGTTATCTATTACATAATATCATCTTGTGCCATAGAACAAGAGGCTGCTCTTAAATTATGGCAAATATCTGAAGACAATGGTTTACGATACACGACACTATTGTCAGATGGTAATGCAAAAACATTTCAATATTTAAATACTAAGGAAGTTTACGCTCCTGAGATAAAATAACGAAGGGAGATTGCATAAAACATGTTAGCAAGAGGCTAGGTACATCTTAACGAAAAGCTGTTAAATAATGGTGGGCAAGAGGTGTTTCCTCTTGAGAGGGAAATCCCGTGGCAAATTAAAGGAACAAACAATTAAAAAATTGTCACGTGTCTATCAAAATGTGATTCGCTCGAACAAAGATGACGGAGACGCAACGAAAACTCCAATTTATGCAACATTGCTTCATAGAATATCAACGGGCCAAAAACCTCAACATTTTAAATGTCCAACTGGAAAGGATTCTTGGTGCTTTTTCCAGGCTGCTCTTCATCATGGTGAAGTACCGTGTCCTCAAGTAAAGCATGTGAATACACCCTTGAAGGAAGCTCATTTAGTCAAAATTATGCCAATATATCAAATATTAGCTTCAAATGAACTCCCTCAAAGATGCATAAGATGTGTTACACAAAATGCAAACGAGAGCCTTCACAGCATCATATGAGTTAAATATTCGAAAGAAACGTCAGCGACACTACGTCGAGTAACTATTGTTTTTTTGTGATGCAGTTTGTGAATTCAATTTTGGTACAAAAAAAAACCTTAAAAAATTTGCTAAAGGAAAATTGGCTTGCTTCAAATAAACAGTCAGAAATGTTAGCTGTTTGGCGAGACTATCATAGAGTTTATCAGAGGAAAGGAAAAGATCGGCAGTGTACGCAATTGCTCGAAAAAAAGTTGTGTTAGCAAAAAAATGAAACGACTCATTCATTAAAAAAGAAGTAATCACATATGAACGGGGGGGAGGGTAAAAATATTTATTTACAATTATAATATGAACTTAAAATGAATGTTTTATAATTTCAAAACAAATTGTTAGTGCTTTGATACATATTGTAATACTTTAATACAATTAATTTTAATATATTTATTTCATAATATTTAATAACTAATGATATATTTTACTGTCTTAAATTATTTACTATGACCTATATATTGTAATATATGTAAGTATGAAGGCCAAGGTTTAGTTCTTTCAAGTATTTTATTGACTTTCAAAAGTTTAAACGTTTTTCACGATTTTATATTTTTAATCGTGATCATATATTTAAAATGCTAAGGCTTTTTTGTATTCATTAGAAATATTTGAAACTTTTCCTGGTTGTTTTGTTTAAAATGTTTGATAATTCTGTGCATAGTTTAAGGATTTATATGAAGAGCTGTTTTTTAAAGATCCATAAAGTTAGATATAACTGGTTTTTTTTACTGTTTTGTATCACCTCATTCCATTTAATATTAATGTATTTACTTTTTAATATGTGCTAATTCAGGACGAATTTTGCATTAAAAATACTTAGTACAACTTGAATTTTAATGTATATTAGAATGGATACTATATTGAAAATCTTTCAATTATTTTTTTCAACCACTTTAAATTCCGTTTCTCAGCTCCTTATTTTTCATGATGATCATGTGTTTAAAATGCTAAGGCTGTTTTATATTCACTATAAAATTTTGAAACTTTTTCTGGTTGTTTAATATAATATGTTTGATAATTCTGTGCATGAAATTAGTATTTAGATGAACAGTTTATTTTTAGAAATCTATCAAATTACATATAGCTGTTTTTTTACTGTTTTTAATAGTGTCTAAAAGAAAAAAAATTTCTAAAAAAAAAGTATCACTCGTAATACTAATCCCATGCACAGAATTGAGGAAAATACTTCCAGGAATATCAGAAAAAAAACGATTCAAAAATATTTAAACTTGTAAAAGCAGTAGGAATTTAAATAATTTGAAATAATTTTAAAATTTTTTAAATTTAAAAAGAATGTTTGTTTAAAAATAGTATTTTGCTTATGAAATGTTTTTTACATATGTGTTCGAATACAGTACATACGATTTTTTTTTTTTTATTCTTATAAATATCTAAGTAAATGAAATTGTACTTAGGGTACCGTATTTTCTTAACGTTTTCTACTACGTAAAATGTAAAAAGCTCGTAGTGGTTAGCCTAAATTTAAGTATATGCTTTATGTTTTTAATTTTATTTAAATTTCAATATTATGTAAAATTATCAATTTCATAGAAAGCTCCTATTTATATTATTCCTGGAAATTTTATATATATTTTCTTATACCTTATTTGTTTTCTGTTCCTTTTGCCGTGTAGTCCTAGACCTAATTTTCTAAAGGGTTCTCTTATACTAGTATGTTAAAAATTTCTACTGAAGACGAAGGTTTGAACCCTGTAAAACAATACTTAACCCTATATCACTGATTTATATCAGTGAAATCTTAAGAAATCATAACTGTCCATTTTAGTCCAATGACTCTTTCAAACTTCTTGTATCCGAACTGGACCTATCTCTCTAATGTGAATATCCAGTAATGACACGTTTTGCGATTCCAGCCTTGGAATACACCACGTTTAAACTATATCAACCCTTTTGCCTCATCAGTAAAACCATCGTTTTCAGTGTAGTTATTTGCCCATCTTTACTGATGGTTCGAAACGTGCAGATTATGTTGGCTGTGGAGTCGTGATTGAAGATATTATGCACAGTTATATGCTTGACACTCCTTGCAGTGTTTTCACTGCCAATGATGTCACCATATAACGTGCACTTCAAGTAATCGTCTCCAATATGCCCCATAAATACTGTATCTATACTGACAGCATTAGTGTCCTTGAAGAACTTGACACTTACACCGATCGGTGTCATCCAGTGGTGTGTAATATACTCGATATTACGAGACGACTATGCAGCAAGGGTTTAGATATATCATTTTTTGCTGGCTACCGAGCTACGTCGGAATCATAAGCAAGTAGCAAGAGGACAGTGCGACAAGGGTAGGCGACGACCCTTTTGGCCCCTGCAGTTCCGCTATCGGATTTGAAGTGCGTCATCCTAAATCCTATTTTTGCTACCTAGCAGATATAATGGAGTCAGCAGTTGGATAACAAACTGCACTCTGGGACACCTGTCATATGAGCATGGTCTGTGGTGCCAATGCAAAGGATGGATGTCAAACTGACTTGTCTTCTCATTGGTCATACTCGTTTCTCACACATGTATTTGTTGTTGAGGGAAAAGGGTCCTCAATTTCCTTCATGGAAGGTCTCGTACTCAGTTCGACATATTTGCTTAGATTGCCCTGTTTTCAAACATTGTCTCTTAACTTTCTTTAATACATCTCAGTTAACCTTATCTGACTTCGTGGGAGAAAACCCCCTCCAAAATTTAATTGCTTTTATTTATGAAATTAAATTTTTATATTTAATTCGACAAATTATTTTAAATTGTTTTAACCGTAATATGAGCATATATGTTATACCTCATGTGTCTTTTTAAGAACATTTTAATAATAATTATACACGAATATTTAATAAGATATTGATGAATTTCAGTTCTTCGGTGTATATTAATTTTATTAATTTAAATATTTATCTGTGTTTTTAAATTGTGATCGAAGTTTAAACAAATGTTTGGCGCTATATAGCCGGAATCACGGCTCTTTCTCCAATAAAACCCAAAATCATTCACTCAACCAATGCCACTTTTTTATAATTTCTTTATAGTACCATGTCTCAGGTTCTTGATAGTTTTTCTAATACTATAACTCGTATTTGTTTTATGTTTGAGCTCGTTGTTTTTATTACATTATAGCTCGTTTTTGTTTTGGGTATTTGTTTAGCTATCAATTTTGATTTCTTATTATATATATATATATATATATATATGACGTGGAAATTTGGAAAGAGGGTCTAGGTCAGGTGTCACTTGACCGAGGCTCAAATTTACGAGGTCCATCACCAATAGTGTTTGTGTTGTTTTATATATAACTACCCTACCTTTCTCTGTGTGATATTCAAATATATTTATATAAACTAACTGATCCGGCCAAGAGTCGCTGTGGCTTTATTCTCAGCTATTCAATGCAGTCAAATTAATCTTCGTTTACAATTTCGGAAAGTTGAAATTAAGTATATAAAAACAATATGTTTTTAATTTTAAATTTTATTCGCCTCCTATTTGAGTGTAGTATAATGCAGGAATTACTTACGAAGCTATTAAATAAAAACATATGAATATTTAATTTTATAAATGAGGTGAATAACGTTGATATTTTTAGTAATTTTATTACTATATTTAACAGTCTAACTTATAACAATAAATAATTCTAGTATAATTAAACGCTAATCGGTGCAAAATAGTTTTTGGTAACTTGTATTTTGCTAACGAAAATAGATTCGGTGGTTTCTTCAGATGTAAAAAAGCAACGTATATGCGATAAAGCCCCGAATAACAATTGTAGGGCTTTGGAATTTATTTATGGTCATCGTGAAAGCCTAACGAATTGGGTATTGAAGCTTTTTGAATGCTATTGGTCATTCTGACGGTATCAGTAGAATACGTGGCAACAGGACGAACCTTTAAACATTAAAATCAAAATTGTTGCTTCAAGAAGATTCCCGGTAATCCTTATGATGATTAAACGTGAATCGTTACATAATCTAGGTGGATTTAAGTTAAGCAGCAGGATAACCAGTGAACCTATCGTCAACCGATGATAGCGAGATGGCATTCGTAATATTTCTAGAAAATTCAAAAACTATACAGTTTTATTTTCATCAACAATAGCGTCGATTAATTTAAAAGGCATTAGATCACCTGTCAACACCTCTGTATTTAGAAATTTATTTCGTCAATATCAACATTTTTTTCTATCTAAAGTCACAGGATTACAGAGTTAGTCTTTACCTAGATAATTATACAGTATTTCCGAAAAGACACTCTCAATTGGTTCATTTTTATTTGAACAACAATGCAAAAATATTCTGGCAATTTGATACATTGTGTAATTTGATGCAGTTCTACTTCACTGTTTCCAATATCTAGCAGTTGGTTGGAAAATATTTGTGCCGATTGATCAACTTGCAATTGAACTCGCGTGTTTATAGTCAATCGAAGTGTTTCAACATTTTACCATAAAACGATTGTTTTAAACTTACGTCAATCTCGTGAACAAAAGTAGAGCGAGAAATGACTTGCAATATCTGACCGAAATCACCAGACAGTAATAGGACAGCACCACCCAATATGTTCTTGTTGCCGTTTAAATCTTATAAAGTTCTATGTGAATTTTCGAGTGAGTGTGTTTAGGGGCCATAGTACACTTATTGCAGATTATGATTGAACTACTTCACAATACCGTAGCCATTTCACTTTTTTTAATGTTATTGACTCTGATTTTCCATGAATGTCTAATGACAGTTGGAATGCTGAATGTGCATTTTGTGGCCATCTCGAGACGCCCCTGATGCCCACTTTTGCCGCCCATGCTCCTGCAAGTTCCATCCTGAAGGGGGGAAGTACCATCGTCCTGCATTATCCGGCAAAGTTACCGGAGTTTCCAAAGTCCGATTTCAGATTCTTCCCAAAAAAAAAAAAACACCAGGAATGCACTTTGCACACTGGAAGAATTTTGAAGTAAGCGACTGTCATGGTTCGTTTAAAATACGTTCATCTGGTATTGTTTGACATAGTAAAGGAAATTTCTCGAAATGTATTGAATTTTCGGATCGACAGTCTGAAAATACGAGAAAGATCTACTTTTTGCATCCCTACGTCTGAAAGTTTAACCGACACCGCTGTCTACGCATATTACGGCCGTCGGAGATTACTCGGTTAAGTTAGCGAAGCTCCCACAATCCGATTTCAGATTCTCATTCCTCGCTCCAAAACACAGATGGGACTGATTTTCGATGCCCCAGCGCAAGTAAATTCAGCCGCCAGAGAGAATGAAAATTCGTAAGAGAGACTTGAACGTGAAGCCATTCCAAAAAATTCCAGCAATATCCAGCAAATTTATGGAAGTTTCTGAAATCTGATTTCAGGTTCTTGTTTCCGACTCCTAGAGGCAACCGAAGACGGCATTCGGCTCTTCTGAGCCTGCAAGTTCAGTCTCTGGAAAGGGGCATTAAGGTCACCCGGCATTATCCGGCAAAGTTCCGGGAATTTCTAATTTCCGATTTCGGATTCCCGTTCACCATCCCGAAAATGACCATAAATGTACTTTTTCCACTCCAAGACTTTTGAAGAAATCTCCTGTCCTCGTCTGCGTAATAGACAGTCGTCTTGAATTATCCGGCACAGTTGCGACAATTTCTCATATTGGATAAAAGATTCAGATTGCCCGCCTTAACATACGTCAGGGACCAAATTTTAACGCTCCAAGGCTTTTAAGGTAAGTCCCTACCAAGAATGTATCTAAAATACACTCAGGAACATTGAAAATAGCGACCCAAGAAGGAAGCTAAGTACAATTGCGAAACTTTGCAAATAAGTACAGCGTAATGTGATATGCAAATGATCCAAGTTTTTTGCCAATACGCATGCTCATACACGCCGAGGTGGCGCTACAATCAGGAAGAGGGTGCTATATAAGCCCGCGCAAATTCGAAGATTCATAAACGTGACGATTACCCTCCGATTGTAGGAAGACTTTGGTAAGCGAAACATGCCAGGTAAACGTGCTAGAAGACATTTCTCACAGTAAGGGAGTTTGAGAGAGGCCTGATCATCGGGATGAAAACTGCAGGCTAGTCAACGCGCCGTGTTGCTGGCCAGGTGTATCGTTCTGAGTGTGCCGTTAGAAATTGTTGGGAGCAGTGGACACGAGAAGGTACCCACGCGCGGAAAACCGGGTTTGGAGCGACCAGGAAGACCACGAGGAGAGAGGATCGAAAGATCGTGAGGCAAGCACTTGTGGACCTCACAGTGACTCTTTCAACGATATGAGCAGACGTAGGCGTAGCAATTGTTCCAAGAACAATTTGCAGACACCTTGCAGAAGCAAATCTTAAATCCAAGCGCCCTTTCCGTGCACTCCCTTTAACACCGGAACATCGGCAACTGCGACTACAGTGGTGCCAAGCGAGATCAATGTGCAATGTCACAGATTGGCAAAATGTTGTGTTTAGGGATGAATCCCGGCTTCTTTTGGGGACAGATGATAACCTTGTACGGGTGTGGAGGCTCCCTGGTGAACGGTACAATACCCCCACACTGTTGTACGTCACACGGCCCGCACAGCTGGTGTAATGGTCTGGGGGGAGGGGAGCGTAGCCTATGATAGCCGTCCATTTTAATTGTGATTCGTGGAACCTTAACGGGCCAAAATTACGTTGAAGATATTATGCGACCCCATGTAGGACCTTTCGTACATGATCTCCCAGAGGCAATTTTCCAACAAGATAATGCTCGTCTTCATACAGCAAAAGTAGCTCAAGACTTCGTATGTCATTTTCAGATACTTCCATGGCTGGCACGCTCCCCCGATTTGTCCCCTGTAGAGCACGTGTGGGATCAGCTAAAACTGCAGTTGTCATCGTGTGACTCTGTACATGATTTAGATTTGACTGTTCAAGATTTGTGGGCCCATCTGAATCAGAACAACATAAGGTGTCTGATCAACTCAATGCCGGACCGTGTGGTGGAGGTGGTCCAACGTGCTATTGAAGTTGTCCAGTATTTGTGTCTTTGCACACCCTGTATTCGTTTAAGGGGACTTGGCACCCTTTGAGCAAACTTTTATTTACGTATTTAAAAATTATATTTTAACATTTTATACAATGTGAAAATGTTACCAGATGAAAATTTTCATATATTATTCACACAATTTTAAAAAAATTTTAATTTTTGCACTCTTTTGTAAAATTAATTTTTGACCTGATTATTCTTATGGATGTTCTTAACAACTTTAGGGATCGATTTTGTATTCGTTTAATTGTCTTGTTTTTTTTTTTAAAAAAGTATTCAGATAGCAAAACGGATCCCTCATTTTTAACACGGAATTGAAGTGATTGGTAAATAATTGTCGAAGGAGTCACTATCTGTGTCATTATGCATTTTCATATGTATTAAATTTCATTTCAAAAACTCCGATTCTTTCTTCACGACAGAAATTTTAGCTGGTCGCAATTTTCAATGTTCCTGAGTGTACGTAGGTCCGGCGTTATCTGGCAAAATTGAGGCAATTTCTCATATTGGATATCAGATTCGGATAGCCCGTCTCAAAATACGTCAGGGATCAAGTTTTCTCTGTCCAGGCCATTTAAGGTAAGGCTCTGCCGGGATGTGTCTAAAATACGGTCGTCCGGCATTGGCCAGCAAAGTTGCGGGTATTTTCGGGATTCAATTGGAAATTTGGATTCCACGCCCCGAAATACACCAGATACTCACTTTGCATGCACCTTGATTTACAAAATCCGCTTCCGCAGCAAACACGCACTCCGATATTTTGCGAATTTTCCTGTTTCCCGGATTATTTATTAAATAATAATTTTACACATTTTTATGAATTATTTAGCTTATATAATTTGTTTTAATTTCATTTGTGTAGATGTTAATATCCCTTAAAAATTTAATTAGCTACGTAATTATTTCTTTTATATTTATCACTGGATGTCATTGAAAGCTTAAAGAACTCTAATGATATGAGCTAACAACTACTTTTTTGAGGTGAAATCCGGTAATGATGTGGGAACCCGAGACGAAAGCCCATGAAAAATTCATTTTGAAAAGTTTTTTTTTTCAAGTTAACATTCTTTATCTCTCAAGAAAACTGGACTTTCAAAGATGAAAAATGCATCTAGTCTTTGTGATATCTTGCTAACAAGTTCAAGAATGAGGGGGAAAATTCAATTCATTTGCAGTTAAAAAATATGTCTTTGCAGTGCAAAATGTTCTTGTAAAAGGAGACCTCCAAGGGAACATCATTTATACTAAAAAAGGGTGTTTTTTTCCTTTCCATGAGTTTATTGGGCTTTTTCCAAAAATCTCAAGTAGTTAAATGCTTATTAAAAGCTATATATTATTTCATTTCTCTAATTTTTACTGCATTGTAGATTTTGAAAAATCACGTTTTACAAAGTTAAAATTTCAAAATTTTAAATATATTGGGTCGATATAACGTATAATACACTATATTTGAATATTCCTCTAAGATAACACTTTTCAAGTAGATCAAATTTCTCAAACTTATATTATAAGCAAAGGTTATTAAAAAGTCAAATAAGTACTTTTTGTTTAACAAGTATAGAAATTGAGTTCTAATTTGGTAATTATTCTAATATATTTCCTAAAAAGAGAAAGGGTTGATAAATATACTAATTATATCCTCAAAAGTTACGTTAATTTTCCACTTGAAGATTTAAAATAGAGTGATTTATCAGAACATAATTGTTACATATTACCTCAACCAAAATTTGCAAAGGAAAAGAATTCCAGGGAAAAATTTCTATCGAAAATTAATAACCTTTATGAGAATATAGGCAGGAAATGTATGTTTTTTACTCTGGTATTTTTGGACCAGAAGTATCAGATTCTTTAATGTTTACAATGTTCTATAAATTTTGAAAATATCACAAGACTTCTATGTTTAAAACTGCTCTGATACATTGATTAAACAAACTCTTGATTAATCTGTTACATTAATTGATGGGTTACGCTGCATTATTAAATACAATATGTCATGTTACTTCATGTGTACCACTAATATCTTCCTTTAAGACCCGAAATATTTTTATCTTTAAATATTAATCTTTATATTGGTTATTAATTCTATATATGAACCCCAATGTCACTGGAAAAATTAATAAAAGAATTTTCTCTCCCAACCTTGTACGCGAACGATCATGCGGGTTGGTTGTTTTCTGTGAAACCATTACCTGTGAGATTTTCAGTTATACATTTTTTGACTCTAAGTTGATAGAAGAAACAAAAACTTAATTCAACTGAAATTGTTACAAATAAGGATATTATTAATGTATAGTTAATTCTTTTGTTGACTCTTTATTCATTTACTCTGAAAATCTTTAAGTCATCATTTTTGGTTTTGATATGCATAAATAAACACTGCATTTTTAACAACATGTTTTCGAACTGCTTTCGAAGTTTTCAAACCTACCTTGAAATTTCATCAACGCTTCGAAAATGGCTGTACATATCCTGGCATGGAATGTTAGCAGGAGGATTATAATGCTTCGATCTTGTTGCAGGAAGAATTAAATCACTGTCATCTTCATCATCAGTTAAAATATTTTTGTTCGTAAGTTCAGATGCTACTAACGCTTCAACTATCTTTAACTTAAATTTTAAAACATCCACTTTGAGTTTTTGGAGGAATTTCATTTGACATTACATCTTGTTTGTACTGAAACCAAAAATTTACCTCATGTATAACAATTAAATGAATGGGTTCTGAGATTTTGATGATAAAGAATGATCGAAAGTTATCATTATATAACAAAGATTTCCATGTGTTTTTAATCGCTCTGATATGAACTTGATTATCCTTCCAGTATGCGTAGTTCATATGATTTGCCCGCAGCATATTCATCATCCAAAATATCTCCAAGTTCAGAATCTGATCTATACATCAATTGTAAAATTTCTTCTGCGACAGAATTCATTTCTCTTAGACACCTGAAATCCTTTGGGTCCAAGTTTTCACAGAATCTGTGGAAAACAATAAAATTTTTCAGGAAAGTATAAATAAAAGTATAAGATATATCTTCCCACCTCCCACTGGAAAATTCCAATATTTTTGGCCACTCAAAGGCTCACCTTCTTAAAGTGATAACGGGTGTCACTATCCCAAAGTGACCTAGTGATATTTTCCTTTTCCCAAGGGGTTTACTATCTTTGTTAAACGCGGGTTTCAGGAAATGGGGTACCCTAGCGATCCTTCTCTATTTTCGACCCTCTTTCTTGACATTATATTTATATATCTTTCTTTTCCCGCCCAGAACCCAACTTAAAATGCATTGAATTTACTTATACAAAACTAATGTATATTTATTTCATTTGATTACCTATTAATTAATAACATATTTTGCTTCTCATTTTATATTAAGTTATATAAGTGTCATGGTTTCTTAATTTTACCCCCTACTTTTTCGATTTTTGTAATGCTTATTTATTATGTGTTTTCATACTAACAACGTTGGTTTGCGAAGCCACATTTGTGCCGTTACGGCGTCCCGTAAGTAAAAAAAATATGCCCTGGGGATATATTTGCGTTCCCTTTGGCCCACGTTTCACTGTAAAAGGTGGCAGGAGTGAGCCCTCTTCTGACAATCGGCTTGTGATACCTCTCTTCATTGTTCCCGGAGAGACATTGTTGTAGGGTTAGTGCTGCAAATAAGGGGTGGCGGGTTTACCGGTTGGATCCTCACCTTGATACATAGCACTATATTCTTGGGTATTCCAGGTTAAGCACCGTACTTGGGGTTTGCAAGATGGCATGCACACTGCATGTTTTATTCGTCAAAATGGTGGGTGGAAACGTGGCAGGATGAATTCGAGTTCACGCCAATGGGTCCAAATATTATGTGCCAGGGAAAAGGCCTT
This sequence comes from Trichonephila clavipes, assembly GCA_019973935.1. NCBI lineage: Eukaryota > Metazoa > Arthropoda > Arachnida > Araneae > Nephilidae > Trichonephila > Trichonephila clavipes. Next base: position 1,402,166 of record BMAU01017316.1, on the reverse strand, counting down.
GTATTATCCACAAATATAAACATAGTTCAGATAGCTACTAATGCAGGTTTCTTTATGTCATCATTGACAAATTGTAAGATGTCTCAAAAATCTCCTTTTCAGAATACATAAAGCTTTACAAGGGATCGGTGAACTGAAATGGGTGAAGAAACTAAGATCCGATGATTTGCTTGTAGAAACTAAACACGCTGTACAATCTAAGTCTTATTTCACTGCAAAAATATTTCTTGATTTTCCGCTTATGGTTGGTAAACATAGGTCTATTAACTCTAGCTGTAGTGACATTTCTGAACCTGACTTGTTGAGCTCTTCTGAGTCTGAACTCCTTGAAGGATATTCAGATCAGACTGTGATTAAGATTAGAAGAATTACAGAAAAAAATGATGCTACGGTTTTTCCTACCAAACATTTTACTTTAACATTTAATAGCCCGAGTTTACCGACTTCGATCAAATCTGGTTACCTTAATTGTAAAATTCACCCATACATACCGAATCCTCTGCACTGCTTTAAAAGCCATGGGTTTGGATATTCGCAAATTTCCTGCAGTGGACAATTGACTTCCTTTAGATGTGCGTCTTTTGGGCATTCTGTTACTGACTGCACTCAACTACTCACATTCCCATCCATCAGACTCAAAATTATGCTCCAAATGGAAAATAGAAACACAGATCCATGAAATTGGAACTCCTAAGAAAATTATTATTTAAAAGCTCGTAAACCCATAGTAACACAGTCATCCGAAACATATGTTCAAGCTGTTCAAGCTCTTGCTATATCGACAACAAAAAGAGACCCAAACATAGCAAATGTAATTTGTCCTCCTTTTCAATATCGAATACCCTCATCTTCTGCCAATCATATGCCAAGTACGTCATCAATTCCAGTAGTCTCCACATCATCCTCATCAACTCAAGTTTTCATCTACTTTCTCCCACATCTTCAGAATATCAATTATCTATGCCCATTTTTATTTTCCCTGTCAATAGTTTAAATACCTCTGTTTCATCTGTATCAACTAAAAATCAATCAATTGTCCCATTGCATAACACTGCCCCACCCAATAAGAGAACTTCTGCTGTAACTAAAGCGGCAAATAATTTAAACCAAAGTAGGAAAATTAGGAGAAGGCTTACAACAGAACCAAAGCCTGGCATTGAAATTCAAATGACACCTCATAATCCCAAAACATCTCAAATGATGAAGAAATGATTCTTTAGGATGTGGACAAATCTCTGACGGATTGGAACATGAAATTTTGTTTCAAGCAATACACGACACCTACCAGGATTCTGAAAAAATAAGGCAAGTGAATGATTTGAATTCCAGTTAAAAATATCGTATTCCGATTTGATGTTTTTATTTTAATTTTTTAGAATATTTTTATATATAGTGTAACAATTAAAATTGAATTCTTACTACGATGTTAATGAATTTTTATTCTTAGATACATTTTATTCATAAGAAACTTTAAATGTTTGATTGTATTTTTCAAATTTTATGGATATTAAGACAAATGTTTGGTGCAGTATAGCCGAAATCGGCTCGTGAGCCCAAAAAAGCCCAACAATCACACACGCTATAACCAATAGGAAACCCACGGTGCCTTTAAATCATATATACTCGTGTTAATCATTTATCCTTTTATCAGTTCCACTCACAAATAATAGTTCATTCTCCATTATCTTAGAAAACTTTCTGCTGCTGTGTGTATAAATCAATAAAGAAAAAATTAAAATAATCCCAGTAAAATATTGAAAACTCTTAATTAAAAATTTATCCTGAAATGGAGAAAGGCAAAAGAAAAACCATCCATTACTTTTAAAATCTCCAAATTTCATTGAATATAGTACATTCTTTTCTTGAAATCTATCATCATATAAAGCAAATTCCGTACCACTTACAATAGCAAATGAAGAACCGATTAACAAACATGTAAAACAGATGTAAACACAGTTAAGAAACAAAATTCAATGTAATGCGCTTATCATGTTGTTTAATTAAGAATTCTAGAAACGCATTTGTGTATATTTTATTCATTAAAGATGCAGAGAAGCTTTTTTTAACAACATCGTTATGTTTTGGGTTTAGCGAAAAAGTTACACAAAATCTTACAGTCATCTTCCCCTTTCATAAGAAAGTAGAGAAAAAAGTATTCTGCTTTATCAAAGTTTCCAGAAATGTATTATCTAAAAGGAAAAGAGAAATTTATAGTATATATATATATATATATATATATATATATATATAAATACTTGAAGCCGTTACCCACCCGCTTCACTGGGTATTTCACGATGTTGTATATATGTATACTGTTTACACATGTATTAAATATTAATATCTAACATTAAGAATTCGATTGTATTGAAAAATATATTTATATATTTATAGCTGTTACACTCTCGCCCCTTGATATAAAAAGAACATAAATTATAATATCTGATTTCTATTTATATCAAAAATAGAAGGAGAACGATTTTTTTCTCTAACTTAACGTAATAATCAAGTGGATTTCCACCAATACAACTTTCAGTGGATCTCTACTCCATAAAATAAAAATGCGTGCTAAATTTCAAGTGTAAATCTAACAGAGCTAAAACGGAATTTTTATCATCAATACTTCGTTGAGAGCAATCTTAGCGGATTCAAATTCAACAAAAGAAGCATGCACACCAAATTTTATTATTGTTGTCTTAGCAGTTCGAAAATGGGAATTTTGTCTATCAATACACTCCAATAACCCTCCCCGCTTCCCTCTGGAGTTCATTTCCGTAAAATCCATTCTTAGTGGAACTCTATTCAACTATAATGAAAAAAGTGCTCAACAAATTTCAAGTAAATAAGTTAAATTCAAAAACAGGAATTTTTCTATAACACGCCTTAATCCCTAGCAACCCAACTCCTTTGGGGGTCCGTTTTCGCAAAAACCTTTGTAAAAGGAAATTTATTCCATGAACGGAACATACCTTCTAATTTTCAAGCAGGTGTTTCTATTAGTTGAAAAGTGGAAATATTTATCGTTTACGCCCTTTAATCCCCTCAGTGACCTTTGGGGATCAAATTTCCCCAAAACTAATTTGTAGCGGATCTCTACACCATCAAAGGAATTCGCTTGCCAAATTTTAAGACTGTACGTCTAATAGAAAAATGGAAATAATTATCTATACGTCAAATTTTATCTCTACTCAGTGAAAACTGTACTCAATTTCAAGTTTTACTCTAATAGTTTAAAAAACGCCCCTTAATGGAAATAATTATCTATGAAAGGAATAACGACTGTACGTCTAACAGTTTAAAAATGACCGCCTCTTAAGCCCCGCAACGCCACTTAGGAAACGATTTTCACAAAATCAATCTTATACCGGATCTCTACTTAATGAATGGAATCAGCTTACTAAATCTTGAGATTTTACGTGTAATAGTTTAAAAAGGATTTAATTGCCTATAACGCCACTTAATTCTCCATAACGCCACTTGGGGTCGAAATTCACAAAATCCATTTTGCAGCGGATCTGTACTCTATGAAGGAAATCCGCTTACCAAATTTCAAGACTGTACGTCTAATAGTTTAAAAATGGAAGTAATTATCTATAACGCCCCTTAAGCCCCCGCAACGCCACTTAGGAAACGATTTTCACAAAACCCATCTTATAGCGAATCTCTTCTCAATGAATGGAATCAGCTTACTAAATCTTGAGATTATACGTCTAATAGTTTACAAAAGAAGTTAATTGCCTATAACACCACTTGGGAGTCGATTTTCGCAAAACCCATTCTGTAGAGGATCTGTACTGTATGAAAGGAGAATCCGCTTACCAAATTTCAAGACTGTACATCTAATAGCTATAAAATGGAAATAATTATGTATAACGCCCCTTGGAGGTCAATTTTCGTAAAAATCATTATGTAGGGAATCTCTACTTAATGAAAGAAATCTGTGTACCAAGTTTCACGACTGTACATCTAATAGTTTAGTAATGGAAATAATTATCTATAACGCCCCTTATACCCCCGTAATGCCCCTTGGGTTTCAAACTTTGCAAAATCCGTTCTTAGCTGACGTCTACTCCATGAAGGTAACCTACCTACCAAACTTCAAGTCTGTAGGTTTAATAGTTCCGGAGATATCGTGATTAGTCAGTGAGTCAGTCAGTCTGTCAGTGAGTCAGTCGCTTTTCTCCTTTATATATATAGAAGATATATATATATATATATATATATATATATATTAAAATTGTTTATGACCAATTAAACATTTATGTCCAATCAAACATTTATGAACAATCAAACTCTTATGACCAATCATGCAAGTTTTTTGCATGTGGTCTGGTTTTCATATAATGTCAAGTGGTTAAACTCTAGTGTTAGATTATGAATCGCTTGGATTGACATGGCATTAGTAGGTGTTATGAGCAAAATATGGGTGTTGTAATTGATATATTAAATATGAGAAGTCATTCTATAGAATGAATGGAATTCTATGGATTGAATTCTTGATAGAATGCTCTTTGGTAAGTTTTTAATGATTTACGCTACTCATTTGTTAATATACTGGGTTTTTAATTTAAAATTTCTGTTTTTATATATTTTTTAGTTTGAACTTTCGGTTTTTTAATTTGAACTTTCGGATTTTTTTAGTTTGAACTTTCAGATTTTTTAGTTCGAACTTCTTGATTTTAGATATTTTTATATTTGAACTTTCGGATCTCAAATATTTTTTATACATATATAACTATTTTTTCTACTTTTACAACTATTTTAAAGATGTGTGCATCATCTTAGGTGTTCGATGGTTCATTTATATTACGCAATAAATTGTTTTTGAATTTTAATATTTTAATATTATAATGTATTTTAGAATGCGATGGCGAATAGTTTAATCTTTCAAGCATAATGATTTAATTTTAACTTTTTAATTTTTAAATTTTATGAAATTTGGATATTTACGAGTAATTTACCAAGTTGCAATAGGGGGAAGGTTAGCGCCATCAAACTAGTTTAACCCCACTTATCGGTCCTAAGTCCGAGGTTGCACTTGTATATTTTATAATTTTTTATTTTATTTTATATTTTTTTTTAATTTTGTTTGAAAATGATGGAATTTTATCTTTTATATTCGACATTGATATTTTGAAACAGGATATGGTATTAAAAGATTCGTATATTTCAATTGTTCTATTGATTATTGTGATTGATTGTTGATGATTGCATTTGTATATTTAAATATATATATATATATATATATATATATATATATATATATATATATATATATATATATATATATATATATATATATCAGGCCCCAGGCCTGCTGGTAAAATGAGGAGGGCATCATCTTCAAAATACTTCTTTCTTTCGCTTCCATCACATAAAATCTAACATGGCGGCCCTTTGCCGCGCAACCGGGTGGTACAAAAGACAACATCTCAGCGAGGAGACACCAGCCAAGCCTTTTCTAGTATGCTTCCACCTTCGTCAGCGCTCGTTGCACCTTTTAATAGGCTTATTTACCCCCAAATCCTTACGCGATGGTAAAGAGTTCGCTCTATTTTCATTTATTACTTCCTTAATTTTGAATTTAAACTTTTCAAACCTGACAAATTTCCCCCCCTCCGCTGAAGCCTGGCACAGCCAGATTGGCCAATTCTGACTGGCAAGTACCCAGGGGAAAAAATTATATTTCAATACCAAATTCCCCAAATGAAATAAAAATCTAGAAGATATAATAATTGCGTAAAAGAGTGGGCTGGTGAATCCTAACATGTACAAAAAAACAGCAATAATGAATAACAAAGTATCAAAAATTTGGTATAAAACTTTGTGTTACATAGAATTGTTTTCTGAAAAATATCACACATCTAATACTTCCACTATGACTATAATAATAATGAGGTTAAGAAAAAACAACATAAGATAAAGATAATTTACATTAGACATTCAAAAATATAGTAGTGCTAAACAACATAACATAAGATCAAGTGAAATTCTCACTAAATGTGCATCAATAGTAAACAATGTTAATAAAGTGATAAATGTTGAAAAGTTACAAGTACTTCAAAATGGTATTGAATGTTGGAATAATGAGTAAATAAATACATAGAAAGAATAGGTATAGAGTAAATAACATGATTTTAGGAATAATGGTAAAGTAAATACATACAAAGAATAGATATAAAATAAGTAACAGCAAAATGAGTTTAGGAGATCCCAAAAACAGAAAAAGAGTACATAACTATAACACAGAAATTTATCAAAATAAACACAACATCAACATTATATCAATATATCACTATAAATATAAAATGCAAAGAAAAATAACGGTATTTCAAATATATCAAGTACATGTAAAAATTCAATCAATGTAATGTAATGTTTCACACAGTCCTGTCTTGGAAAAATCATAGTTCAATGTTCATCATTCAATTATTGTTTATTTCACAATTTTTTTGTTTATTATTATTAGAATCTCTACTCAATTAACTCATTTCAAAAACATGCAACCATAATAAAATCTTCATAACATCACATACTATATTTTAACTTTCAGAATGTACTTATATCACAAATAATCACAATGAAATTATTATAACACAATGTATCGTAAAATTGACCTCATCACAATGTTTTCATACAGTCCAAAAAATAGTCTTCAATAGTCCAGTTTAAAAAATAGTCTTCAATAATGTGTTCATTATGAATAAAGATACAATAAAAATTCAATTACATTAAATTTTGATTTCCATAATGTAAACAAGTCTTAAATTCAAATTTTAAACACAACTTTTATTACTATTTTTTTATTTTTTTAAATAACAATGCACTTCTTTTAAAATTACAATGCACTTCTTCTAAAATTACAATGCACTTCCCCCCCAATGTTTGAGAAAACAAACTCTATAACAAATATAAATAAGAATTTAGCATAATTGGAAATTGGATTTTGAATGGAAAAGGTTTTAATCTTGTAGAATGAACAATATCTGTTAATTGTCCTGTATATTGATTTGGTTTATCTATTTCATAAGTAACATTTGAGAGTTTCCTGACAACTTTAAAAGGACCATTATAAGGAGATTGAAATTTACTTGAATTAGAGTATGAGAAATTTTGATATAAGACTTAATCTCCAACTTTAAATTTTGCATCAACATAATGTTTATCATACCTTTGTTTATTTATCTTATGATGCTTAATTGTTCTGTATACGTAATTTGTCTAGCTTGTTGTATAAGTTTATAGTTTAATTTTACTTGATTAGGTAATGGCGAATCATATGGCAAAGTTCCAAACATTAAATATACAGGCGGAAAGCCAGTAACATCATGTGGCGAGTTATTGTATCCATACGTAACTTGTTCTAATAATTTTGTCCAAGGAGTTTTTGCAGTTGAATTAACTTTACATCTTAATTTTGCTACTAATGTCTGATTAACTCTTTCATTCTTTCCATTGCATTGTGGTCTATTTACTGAAGTAAGTAATTGTCTAATATTATGATGTTTTAAGAATTTCTTAAATTTAGATTAAATGAATGCATCATTTCTATCACTTAAAAGTTGTTTTGGGCATTGAATTGAAAAAAAAATTGTTTTAAGCAATTTGTATAAGTTTCAGAAGTGACACTTTTGGATGGAAATGTCCAAGCATATCTGGTAGCATGATCCCGAACAATATGCAGGTATTTCTTTTGTGAATTATGATAACTAAATCCTCCTACAGTGTCTAGTGAAATCATTTTAAATGGTTCTTCTGCTACAGGAACTTCTTCCAATAATCCATACTTTTTTGTGTAGACTTTTTATTCATTTGACATGTTTCACAACATTTAACAAAATTTGAAATGTCTAATATAATGTCTTTCCAGTAGTAAATTGGGGAAATTAATTTTAACATCTTTTTTACACCTGGGTGACCAAATTGTTCATGTGCAGTTGTAATTAATCTTTCTCTCAAAGATAACGGTACTACCATTTTAATTAAATTCTTTTTCTTAACTGTTAATACATCATTATTTTTTATATATTTTGGATCATTAATGTTCTCTTAATTTTGGTATTTAATAATTTCATCAGTATTTAAAAAATGACAAATGGGTGATATATAATGGCATACAGGGTTCCTCGACAACATGTCTGCTTCAACATTTAATTTAGCAGCATGATCAGTATGTATTGTGAATTTGGATCCATGTAGGTAACAGTGGAATTTATCTAAGGCATCTATAATTGCTAAATACTCTTTTTCTGAAATTGTATAATTTTTTCATGTTTAAGTAATTGTCTCGAGTGGTAAGCTATATGGGGTAAAGTGTTCCATCTGGGTGTTGTTGTTTCAAGACTACGCCTATTGAATCCTGGCTTGCGTCACAAAACACATGACATGGATATTGTGAGTTGTATAATTTAAGTATAGGTTTTGATATTAAACAATTCTTTAACTTTTGATAAGCTTCTTGACATTCATGTGACCAATTCCAAATTGCATTATTTTAAAGTAATTTATTTAATGGTACTCTAAGTTTTGCATAATCTTTAATAAATTTTTGATAAACATTGATGGAACCAAGAAATCTTTGGAGTTCTTTCGCATCTTTAGGTGGTGCTAATTTTCTTATTGTTTCAATATTTGGATTACTTGGGGAATAATGACCTTGTGTTATTCCATATCCTAAAAATTTTATTTTTTCCTGTGCAAACTGACATTTTGATTTTTTAAGTTTAATGTTTTCTTTTTTACAAGTTTGAAATATTGTACCTAAATGAGTTAAATGCTCTTCCCAAGATTGTGAGAAAATTATTATATCATCAAAATAGTTTAAAGCAAAAGTTAACTGATATTTTTGTAAAATTTGTCTTATACTTCTTTGGAAAACAGCTGGGGAATTTTTCCAGACAAATGGAAGTCTTAACCATTCATAGAGTCCAAAATTAGTTGTGAAAGCCAGTTTCTCTACGTCTTTTTCATGAATTTTAATGTGCCAATAACCGCTTGTTAAATCGAGCGTAGAGAAAAATTTAGCATGAGTTAAATTATCAATTACAGTGTCTATAAGAGGTACAGGGGTGGAATCTTTTCGTGTGATTTCATTTAGTTTTTTTTATCGATACATAATCTTGATTCTTTCCCTTCATCCTTTTTGTATTTTAAAGTTACAGGGGCAGCATATGGGCTATGGGAGAGTCTAATAAAGCCAGCTTTTAACAATTCTTCTATCTGTGTTTGTATTTCTTTAGATTCTTGTTGACTGTTTCTATAAGGGCGTAAACTTATAGGAAGGTCTGAGATTAAATGAATTCTTTGTGGCTCTAAATTGATACAACCTACGTCATACTTATTTTGTGAAAATATGGTTTGAAATTTGTCAAGAAGTTGGGTTAAATCTTCCCATTGCTCACTAGTTTGTTTTGGCACTGTGTCCTTAACAGCCATGGCGGGGTTAAACAATCTTTTCAGATCAGCTTCAGGGCTGTCTGGTACTTGATCTAAACCTTTATTATACTTAACGTTAATATTATCTTCATTATTTGCATTATAGTAGTTCATATTTTGATCATTATTAAGAGTTTTACAATATGTCCCATGATATACTCTCAATTCACCAACGCACTTATTTACAAATTAATTATAACTGAAATTTTTACCACATTGAAAAATACACATGTTACGAATACTAATGTCAAGCTTAAATAAATGTAAATATTCAAGTCCTAAAATAATATAAGGCAATTTAGTATCAATTACAAACAAATCTATTTGCTTAGATATACATCCAATATTCATATAAACTTTAATTATAGCTTTGGGATGAATAGTCCCTCAAGTTTGATTTATTTTTACATTACTATTTTTTAAAATTTTAATGTTTTCTAATTGTTTTGATAAATTTATTGGAATTTTAGTGACACACACACACACACACATTGCTTCCTGTGTCAATTAGAGTATAAAAGTGCTTGGAACATACAATTGACTCAATAATTAGTTTTCATCCTTGCCTGTGGTTATTTTCGTTTCTGGGCGAGTGAAAATTAAATCGATTCTGTTGTACAAACTGCCTAGGTTGACTGTTGAACTGTTACCTTCCACTGAATCTCACCATGTGAGATTGATGTGGCTTTCCATGATTTACTCTTGATTGGAATCATTTCCGTGGATCAGTTTCTCTGTGTACACTACCGTCGGCTTGGTTATACCATTGGGTATAACTTCCAGTCTCCACCGGTTTTCGGTCTGCGCTGTCCGGTGTTACTGCGATTAATTGTCGCATGGTTGAGATCCATTAGCAAGGTGTCGAAATCTTCTTAATAACTAAGAACTTTTGATATTGAATGGGACTGGATAATGTCATATGTTCCACAATGGAACTGTCATCATAATTTAGTTTCTTCCCCAACGACAGTTTTTCCGTAAAAAAGGAAATTAATTCTTTAGTGTCATTTAATTTTAGGTTGTGAAATTTTCGAATACCCTCTTGTTTCGTCGCATCGAACACCGTCATTAATAATTCTTTGCTTTCTTGGTAAAACTTTTCAAATAGTTGGTTTTCGTACCTAAATTTTAAATAAACTCTCGTGAGATATCTATTAATATGTTGCTTCTTCCATTGTTCGTCTTTTTGATATTCCAATCATTGTTGATCAAAACAGTCAAGAAAACTTTTAAAATTGCTAAACTTATTAGTGTCAAATTCAGGAAAAAAGAATTGTTTCAAAGTGTTGACTGGTGACTCCTGCCGGAAAGAGTCGTCCTCCGTGGTAGTATCGTTTCCAATGCCGTTGCTCGTTCGAAAGAATAAAAAATGCTTTGAAGTTCATTCCATTGGTTTCTTGGCGTATTTTGCAGTTCCTTAAGTAATCCTGCAGGCTCTTGTCAGGCCCCAGGCCTACTGGTAAAATGAGGAGGGCATCATCTTCAAAATACTTCTTTATTTCGCTTCCATCACATAAAATCTAATCGCATAAGCCCTTTGCCGCGCAACCGGGTGGTACAAAAGACAACATCTCAGCGAGGAGACACCAGCCAAGCCTTTTCTAGTATGCGTTCGCCTTCGTCAGAGCTCGTTGCACTTTTTAACAGGCTTATTTACCCCCAAATCCTTACGCGATGGTAAAGAGTTCGCTCTATTTTCATTTATTACTTCCTTAATATTGAATCTAAACATTTCAAACCTGACATATATACATCTATATATATATATATCTATATATATACATCTATGTATATATACATCTATATATATACATCTATATATATATACATCTATATATATATACATCTATATATATACATCTATATATATATACATCTATATATATATATATATCTATATATATATACATCTATATAACATCTATATATATATATCCAAAATATTACATCTATAATCGAAAAATTATATATATATACACTGGTGTGCAAAAATTGAGGACGAAGTCGAAAAATTAGCATATCAGCTGAACGAAGAGGCAGAGCGGACAGAAAGACCAATCAGGAGATTAAGTAAGGTGATGTACGGTAGCACATTCGCAGATATGCAGGTAGACGTAATGGGGGAGTGTCTGAGTAGTATAAAGCATGTTGTCGGTGTAAGATCAGTATTTCTGGCAAAGAGATTGCTTCTAAAATCACACCGAGTTGCTGCCTCAGCGAGAAATGGCGATTAATCAATCTGTTAGACGACATCTGGATGCTTTTTCCCGAGGTTGAATCATTGGGAAGTTGGAGGAAGGCCGCAGTGTGACAAGTGTGGCTGCAGAGTTCGGAATTGCTCACAGCATCGGTTCACGACTTTGGAGACAAATTCAAAGTACAGGAACAGCTATCCAGGGGTTCAGTAGTGGTCGTCCACGAGGAACCACACCCGCAGATGACCGGTACATTGTCTTACAGGCCAGAAGAAACAGGCGGCAGACAGAGGGAGATATCGATAGACACACGACACAGGCGACTGGACGACCGATATCGCGTTTTACCGTGGCCAGATGACTGCACGGTGGTGGTCTGTTTGCACTACGCCCTGTACGGTGTGTACCTTTAACGCCTGCCCATCGCAGAAGGCGTTCTCTGTTGCGCCGGTAACACCGGAATTGGAGAGACAATGAATGGGGACGAGTACTCTTTACAGATGAGAGCAGATTCAGTTTGAGTAGCGATTCTCATCGCA
>BMAU01017316.1:1340000-1385000 GCA_019973935.1 Trichonephila clavipes | reverse complement strand
TCCAAAGCAACATGAAACGGGATAGTTTGTTCCCCCCCACCAATATGCCTTAAAAGTAAAGTTCCTAGCTTCGATGTATAAGTGGGACTTCCCCCTCGCACTTTATGATAATGAATGCGGGATTATTTTTAATCCTAGATGAAGCATGAGAAGAGAGAGAAAATTCCTACACTAAAATTAAACATAAAATCAAGAAAAAAAACAGATTTCTCTAGAACTAAATAAATAATATAATTATCATTAGCAATATTGCAGTGTTCTTAAAAATAAAAATCTATTTTTGTAAGAGAACCAGAATAGCAATGAACAAATAGTTCTATTAATCACATTTATTAAATATACTTTGAGTCTAAAAATAAAATTAAAACAATTAAAAACTTAAAATAACAAAACTAAGCATACAGATATTAAAAACAAGTTACATAAAGTACTTTAAATACAATTAATGCATTTAAAGTACTTTAAATACAATAAATGCATTTAAAGTACTTTATGTAACTTGTTCTTAATATCTGTATAAAACAAAATATATTTAAGAAGACTTACCTTGTAGCAGCACCGGATATATTTGAACAAAACTGCCATACATTGACAAAAGAGCTAGTATAAGCTAGAGATTATAACATTATAGTTTTTTTGATTAAATCTCTTTTTAAAGGTTTGGAGCTAGATTCATCTCTTCCTAATCAACTACCTGTCTTGTTATGTATTTTCTTTAATTAATTCACGGATAGAATTGAATATTGTTAAATTACAAACAAAATTCACAATGACGAATCAGGTTACCTTAACAAATTATCTATGAATTTAAGTGAGAATTTAAAAGTAGATTTTTCAAAACACAAATCAAAACCTTTAGTTGGTTTTTAAAAAACAAAATTGAGTTTAACAATGCCAAATGATCCAAATGAAAGCATGAAGTATGAAACACTTGACGCAGTTTTTTTATAGATATTTAAATAAAATTTTGTGAATCTAAAGTATTTATAACCTATTTCAGCTGCCATAAATATGTTGTTTCCTTGTTAGAGTACAATTAATTCACAAGTATGAATATTTATTTCGCACAAAAATATTACTTTATGAGTACAGACATATGAAAAAAATAATTTTATAGGACAATACTAATATCTACTTGTTTTCTATTCACTGAACTAATCCCTGAAATAATAGGTGTGCAACTTTGCTTCCGCCGTTTTTTCCGAAATTCGAGGCTTTATTGTAAAAAAACTGATTATACATTTAGGATTCAAATTATTGTCTATCACTGGCCACTACTTTCTCCCATATTTAAGGCAGCGTACGAATCCCGCGTTGAAAAAACTGGTTATCTTTTGAAGCGATCCACGAATCGATCCAATTTTTTACTTCTTCATAAGACCAGGAGTGCTGGTCAGCCAGGCCGTGTGTCATTGATCGAAACAAGTGATAATCCGAGGGAGCAAGGTCTGAAGAATACAGCGGGTGGGGTAGGACTTCCCATTTCAACATTTCCAAGTATGTCTTGACCACTTTTGCAACATGGTGTCGAGCATTGTCATGCTGTAAAATCTCTTTATCATGTCTCTCGTTGTAATGCTCGGCTCAAACGCATTGATTGCGTTCGATAACGATCACCTGTGATTGTTTCAGTCGGTTTTAACAACTCATAATACACTATGCCGAGCCACCAAATACTGAGCATGACCTTGGAACCGTGAATATTCGGTTTGGCCGTCGACGTGGAAGCAGGGCCGGGATATCCCCATGATTTTCTGCGCTTGGGATTATCGTAACGAACCCATTTTTCGTCCCCAGTCGCAATGCGATGCAGAAATCCCTTCCGTCTTTGCCATGCAAGCCGCTATTCACAAGCAAACAAACGTCGTTCAACATCTCTCGGCTTCAACTCCTACGGCACCCCATTTCCTTGTTTCCGAATCATTCCCATAACTTTCAGGCGTTTTGAAATGGCTTGTTGCGTCACTCCCAATGATCCTGACAATTCTTGTTGCGTTTGAAACGAGTCTTGATCAAGTAATACCTCCAATTCTGCAACTTCGAAATCTTTCTCTCTTCCACCACCATGCTGGACTTCGAGTTCAAAATCACCGTTCTTGAAGCGTTGAAACCACTCTCGACACGTTCTTTCACTAATAGCTGACTCACCATAGGTATTTGAGAGCATTCGATGAACCTCAGCCGCAGATTTCTTCATATTAAAGCAGAAAATTAACCCTCTAACTGTATACCTTCCTCCTGAAAAGTTATTCCGAAAGCGTTTAACTCTTATTTTACGATTCCCTTCAAAAATGCCACAGACTTTTTTCCTTTCCCCCTTTTAGAACTTGGGAGGCCGAACGAGGGACAATTTTACGACCCAGTTCGGTCCTTTTGTAAACTAAGAATAAAGAGATCAATCGTTTACAGCTAGCTGTTAAGTTGCCTTGGGCAATCTTCTTTGAAAGCATAGTGAAATTCCGCGTTTCTTTCTCCTATATGTTCAGTCACAGTAAAATTAAAAAATGAAAGGTAAAAAAAAGAGGAAAAAAATGAAATAAAAAGTATGTTAGAAGTTGAAAAATAATTATATTTTCTTCAAAGAAAATTTATTTTTCTTTCATTTTTTAAAAATTAAAATATATATATATATATATATTATTTGGTATTGCGATTTGAACCAGAAAAAAGCATCCTGTATTCATTTTAGAATATGAGAGTAAGAAAACGCGCTCACTTTCCTGTTTTTTGAAAAAGTAATGAGGTAAAAAGAGCAAAGACCCTATCTCATTTTTAAACAATAACACTATAAATATTACATATGATGATTATATTTATGAAATAAAACCGGTCTTTCTCTATTCAGTTACATTTTTAATTTAAAATAGCATAAAAAAGGTTTCAACACTTTTAATTTATTTTAATTAAAATCATATAAAAGATATTTTTATGTTAACTGAATATTTTTCGGAAAAAATTTAAATTTTCCTTCCTAGTGTTCTCTTTTTCGAACTTCTTGTATTAAATAAAAATTCCTTTTCTACATCGGCATTTGTGATGGACATAACACACATTCAGTCAATAATTTTTAATTTTAATGGGGGATATACTTCTTCAAATGCACATGACAGTACTTCAAACCATTTTCTACTCAAGTTAAATTTCTTATCTTTCTGTTTGTTTTATTACAAGGAAAAATTTCACACATCGATAACTACATTTTCACACAATTCAATCATTACAAATTCCATTGTGAGAAAAGTTCTCCCTAATTAATTTTGTTGTTCAAAACAGTACACTTAAAACAATTTTGTTCAGTGAAGTTAACCGACAGTTCCACAATGTATTCATACCAAATTTTAAAAACAAATTTAACACTTGGAAATGTATCCTGTATTAAATTTTTCAGTATACACAAATATTTCCTGCTGTAGGGAAGATATAGTATGAGATGTGGTGTGCGGTTGTGAAAGAATGTTTTCGTACGTGTAGACTATTTTTGAAAATTTAAATATCACTGAAGCTGATCATATAACTGCAAATGAGCCTTATTTTAGTCTGTGCTGGTATCAAAGTAAAACACTTTACAATATTAAACAGCCTATGGGTTTATACTCAACATCAAACTATTCGATAAATGGCTTACAACTTTTATTCAAATTGTAAAGAAACTGAAATATAAATATATCTTACTGCAGTCAAAAATATTCATAATATGTAAATATCCTATTCCTCCACTTATTTCAGTACATTTTAAAAACTGTAGCTGAATGCAATTTTTTATATTTATAAACGAGGCATAAAAGCTCACACAGTCGTAAAAATGTCTTTATCATTTTTAAATACACTACTATAAAACGTATATGGATTGTAAGATCAGTCGTAAAATCCTAAAAAGCTTTTAGAGGAGCTAAAAACATGTAATTTTGGATTGATCAAATTTTTAATATAATACACAAATATACATGTTATTAAAAGCAAATACATTTGAAAAATCAAACTTCCTTCTGAAATAAACGTAATTGAAAGAAAAATGTTTAATTGCAAATGAGTGGAAATACATGTTTATCTAAGGGGTATCCCCAAAGTAAGGTAATCCTCAAACTTAAGACTCAAACTCAGTGGCACAACAATCCATGAGGGCCAGGAACTACTGTGCCCATCATAATACACGTGACCATTGGACGCTGAGGTGCATGAACAGATGTCTCGATTTGGTGGTCTGTCTGAAGAGAGACCTTCAGTGTTTAAGACCCGAAGCAAGCTTGGTACTCATTTATCGACCCAATGTAGCGGGGATGAAAGGCAGAGTCGACCTTGCGCAGCCCGTTAATAGAACCCCAGACCTGTGGTGTGGAAGCACCATACACTACTACTCGATCCTATTCGGTGAAAAATAAAATTTAATGTTAGAATCTTATATAAATCCCTAATGAATGAGGGAGTCCAAACTTTTTTTTTCATGTAAACTGTTTAGACGGAAATGGTTAATTATGAACATTTCACAAGTTGAATAAATTAAAATTAACCGTTATAGTTTACATAAATTTTTAAGGGTACAAAATGTGTATTTCGGCTGCACGAATTAATTTTAAAAGGAATACGGTTACGAAAAAGTAGTACAAATCTATCTAAAGTAGGGTTGGTTACCTTAGATATTGTCAAACACAACAATGTATTGGAAGCCAATTCCACAATTCGTTGTTATAAAAATGTATGGAAAATTACAAGATTTATTTTTGCATTTGTAATTTATATACATAAATTTTTCCTGGGTGCTTTAAAAGCTAGAGCGGCATCCATCAAAACCGCGGTTCTCTCTCTGTTTTTCCAGATCGCCCCTGACTAAGCCGGCTCTGCCATAGTAAGTGAAAATGCCGTATTTTGTTTGTCAAGATCATTTTATAGCAAACTGCATTTTTCATGTATTTTAGATGGTCGTTTTACATTTTCTACATCAATATCTTAATGTCTGAATTTAAAATTACATAAAATTCTTGACATTCGCATCAATGACCATGATAATTTTTATTATATATGAATGTGTCATCAAACGATTACATGACTAATATTAACACATTATTTTAACCATTTAATTAATATTAAGTATAACATATATAACGTACACAAATTTTCTGAACTTTAAAATAAATATTTCGAAAACTACTTCAAATATACTCAAAATTTTTTATTCCTACGCTTTAGCTTCTGAGTTTTTTTCTATGTAAGAATTTATTGTAATTGTATATTCATCAATTTTTTTAGTATATTTTTTGCTCTTAGCATGCGGTTTTCAACTGAATTGTATGAAATCTTCGAAATATATTAAAAGATACCAAAGAAGCTATATAATAAAATTTGAAATTTTTATTACACTCAAACAATTGCCAAAAATTATGGTAAATAATTTTTAACTGCGCGATGTGCATTTTTTTTCAAAATTTCAAATGGAATTTCTAACATAAAATTTCTAGCTTTAAAAGGTCGAGATTTCAAAATTTATCCAGATTTTAATTACTTATTCAGTTAGCCTTTAAAAAAGATAAATGTTGAGGGGGGTATTTTGTATAAATAGATATTTTTAAACAATATATAATTCGAATGTTTTTCAATAGCTCGAATTTAAAATTGTTTTTTATGTTTATTTATATGCATAAATGTCTACTGTAAATGTTTCCGTATATTTTTGATTACCATTTATTCAAACATTCAAGTTATAAAAAAAATGTGTGAAAATCTTTATTCATGTTGTCTTTGATGTAAACTGAAGTTCAAGCACTTAAAATTCAAGTATAATTCGGTGTATTTTAACAATATATAACCAGGCACACACACACACACTGTACTTAAACTTCCCTGAACACTTAGGCTTTGAAATCTTAAAAAAAAAAAAAAACCTAATAAATCTTAATTAGTTTTTTTCGTTTATTATTTTTATCAAAGTGTAAGAAAATGTTTCAAATGATTTGAGGAAGTTTAAATTTATTCATTTTTAGTGGTTGAAAAATTGAAAAGGTTCCAAATTTTAAAGAGTTTGGTGTTTTATTAATTTTTTCGGTATCTTATAATAAAATAATCATGTTTCAAAAACTGACAGCTTTGATTAAAATAAGAAAAATGAAGCGAAAGAATATACTTAAAAAAAGATATAATTTGTCTAACTATATAAAATAGCAGATTGCTCTGACACGCCCCAACTTGTTACAGTTTCAAATTAATATGAAACCAAAAGGGAATTGTAACATATTTTACTTATGCGTTGGGACTTTTGGAAACTTTTAAAATACAAGCTAGCAAACAAACACTTCTAAAGAAATTTCTCCCCGATTTTTTACATTGCCCTAGGGGCAAAACACGGGGTTCCCTGCGAGCCATAAAACTCCTGCTGTGTTGCTTCCTCCGTCCATCATTATCTTTCAAGTTGTTAAACCTTAAAAGGGGGAAAGGATTTCAGAAAAGTGCGGCTAATCCGTTTTTGAAAACGTTA
The DNA here is from genome assembly GCA_019973935.1 of Trichonephila clavipes. Taxonomy (NCBI): domain Eukaryota; kingdom Metazoa; phylum Arthropoda; class Arachnida; order Araneae; family Nephilidae; genus Trichonephila; species Trichonephila clavipes. The sequence continues at coordinate 1,378,534 of BMAU01017316.1, read as the reverse complement.
CTTGAAGGCAGAAAAATCCGTGCAGTCCATTTTCAAAGCATCTTTACACTGACGGAATTTTCCGTGCTATCCGGTTAGAGGGTTAAAATCTCCCACAAATTACGAGAATTTGGCTCGTAAGCTGACATGTTTAATTTAGAATAACTTTATGATGCAGACACAAATCGACTAATATTTCGATGGCGTTATATTTACAAATACCTAAGCTTATTGTATGACATTTACGATCTATTTATTTCGACTTCCACTTACCGCTGCAGCCATCTATTGCAAAGCGGCGGAAGCAAAGTTGTACACCTTTTAACATTACAAACTTTGAAAATATCACTTCTAATAATAAACACAGTAATAATTTTTTCTAAGTTTTTAAGGAAAAGTTTCAAATTATAGTGTATTTTGAAGCATCATTTAATATTCAAGAACTTTGACATCTTAGAATGCGTTCAAAACACATTTTATTAGGAACACATTATTATTCTTTCCCAAGTATTACTTTACAAAAAAGAATATTTTCTCATATATCACGCAGTTTTAATAGCAGAAAATTTCAAGGTAATGAAACAAAGACCAAATTGAACAAAAAAATAAAACTGTTTACCCATAATAATCAGGAAACAGCATTTCCTGCTTTTCTATCTCTTCTCAAAGAAATTTTTGAGTAACTTACACTTAAAAATCAATGAACTATACAAAAAGCATTGTAAAAATACCTAGTAAAATTATTAAAAAAATATGTGAAGATTGTACTTAATCTAAAGAAAACTTGCTTTGTCCAAACAAAATTTCTAAACCAAGAATGTTAAAATCAATTTCTTGTGTCTATCTATAGTTAAAGCTGTGAAAAAAATGTTGTGGCTTCTATGATAAAAAAATGCTTTATTTTATATTTAATTTGGTGAATGATTACTCATTGTTTTACTTTGGGCTAAATCTTAACTTTACATAAACAAATCAAAAGCAGTGTTTTTTTTATTTTTATGATCATTGTTTTTAAAACTTTTTAGATCATCGATACTGGGAATTTTACAATATTATCTCAAATGATTTTTATAAGTTAGAATTTTTTTTCGATACTGTTAATTTTTAAAAACACATAAGGTAAATGTAAAAATCCTTTCAATAGGACGTCATTCTTTTTAGAAGCAGCTAATTAAAACTTTGTGTGGGAAACTATATTGGTAAAATTATCATATGCATATCATAACAGTAAAACGGCTGATAAACTACTTCAAATAGAACTAGATTTTAAATAAGATCGAAAGTTATTTTGAAATCAACTTTTAAGACTGATTCAAAATAAAATTAAAATATCGAGCTTCTCTTCCATACTACATAGAAGATGTCTATTAAAATTATCTTAAGATAATAATTATATATTAATTACATACATTTAAATATCATCACATATCAGTTGAAAGTAGTTTGTTTGTGTCTGAAGAACAAATTTTGATCTCGATTTATTCCATTGCAAAATATCGGCTTTTGCAGTCAAATATAAATCATATGCAAAATTTCCAAATATTAGCTTTTAAGAATAGTTTTACAAATAAAAACAATTTTACATTTCTTTCTTAAGAACATCAGTGTTTGTGGGGGAAAAGAGATAAGCGAGAACACAAAAATAAATAAACAGTGAAACTGAGAAAATTCAAATTTTTGCTAAGGATATAATCATATGTTGGATAAATTTTCTGGCAAAATATTTCTACTCATGATAGAAATTATATCTCAAAAATACATTTTGACAATTGAAAGAAGAATACTGCTATCCAAAGCATTGTAAAGGGTGTTTTTTTAGAGGTATAGAATTTTAAATGGCAATAAAACAACGATGTATTATTCAATTGACATGATTTTTTTTTATTCGAAAGATAATCTTAAGGCATTACATTTTAAATATGATTTCTGGCATATGACTGCCACGGCTGGCTCGGATGTAGTCCAATCTGGACGTCCAATTTTCGATGACTTTTTCCAACATTTGTGGCCGTATATCGGCAATAACACGGTGAATGTTGTCTTCCAAATGGTCAAGCGTTTGTGGCTTATCCGCATAGACCAATGACTTTACATAGCCACACAGAAAATAGTCTAGCGGTGTTAAATCACAAGAGCTTGGAGGCCAATTCACAGGTCCAAAACGTGAAATTAGGCGGTCACCAAACGTGTCTTTCAATAAATCGATTGTGGCAAGAGCTGTGTGACATGTTGCGCCGTCTTGTTGGAACCACAGCTCCTGGACATCATGATTGTTCAATTCAGGAATGAAAAAGTTAGTAATCATGGCTCTATACCGATCACCATTGACTGTAACGTTGCGGCTTTCATCGTTTTTGAAGAAGTATGGACCAATGATTCCACTAGCCCATAAAGCGCACCAAACCGTCAGTTTTTCTGGATGTAACGGTGTTTCGACATACACTTGTGGATTAGCTTCACTCCAAATGCGGCAGTTTTGTTTGTTGACGTAGCCATTCAACCAGAAGTGCGCTTCATCGCTAAAGAAAATTCGCTTATGAAAATCGGGAACAACGGCAATCTCGTTTTGGGCCCATTCGACGAATCTATGGCTTGCTTGATGATCGTTTTGATGAATTGCCAAACCAAACTAAGAATAAATCACTTGAGAGCTTTTAAATCAGTTTCCATCTTGGAAAGTAATGCCAACTTAACATTCTATACCTGGTAAAAAACACTCTTTAGTTATACAGTGTTTGATATTTATAACTGACATTTGTTATTGCTTTCAAATATATGACTGTATTTCAATTTTATATACTTTTTAATCTATCACAAGCCCCAATTATTACTTCAGATAAGTGAGGAATATATGTATATATGAATCAAACATTATACAAAATAAATACTAATCGGTTTAATATCCTAAAATATAAAATAGTAATAAATCATAGCAGTTTTAAAAATGAAACAACTTTCTTAATATTTTTATGAGCAAAATAATCCTAAGACTCCTTTAGAAATAAATTTAAGCGACTGTATAAAATGTTATTAAATAGAAAGATTAAGAAAAAAAAAATGTCACAAGATAATTTGTTTTTAGGGATTAAAATTTCAAAGAAATTAGCGATCTATAGAAAAAAGTGATTCAATTTTTTTTTTATTTTGATACATGATATATAAATAACTCATCTTCGGTTTTATAGTATTCATATATGATGTTTCCATACCTTATTAAAATACTTGAATGAACTTTTTAAGGAACTAATTTGAAAAACTCTACGATAATAAAAAAAGAACCCCCCCTTCAGGAAGTACTCCCTGATTCCTTAAAAACTTAACCGATCCTTTGAAAAAATATCACAGCTCTTCATTGTACTGGACCATTAAAAATATTATAACAGTCCAGACGTTCTATTTTACTCAGGTCTTGAAGAGATGTGTTGTAAATTATACAATAGAGTATGCTGTGAATATGAATGAGGTACTTTAAAGGAAACAAGCACTGTACAAACTTTTACAGACTCCTAGTTTAATGAAGATTTCAACAGACCTTCTTAAATAAAAAAAATTACGTGAAACTACTACTGTTCAAAATAGCTAACAACCCTCTTCTTGATGGAAAACTAAACAAATTGCATTCACGCTAACATAATAATCATTGTTGTTTCTTTCTGTTGAAAAAAAATTACTGCATATTATAGAACTTTTCGTTAAAAATTCACTCTTAGAGACGTGTCATTATTACGAAAATTGTCTGAGTTTTCACGATATTATCTAGTATATAAAAGAGTTCTCGCCACTCGCTCAAATTGATTTTTTTAGCAAGTCTTGAAAGTACTTCATAATGTTTGCAGAATATTTTAAATTACTTGATTTATGCAGAGATTTTGTTCATTAAAATATTCTTAGATAGTATTATATATAATACTGTCATTACCCTAAAGAAATATAAATTGTAGCTAATGACAGAACAAGATAGAAACAAAATAATAGTTGAAAGTATCTACACTTTATTTTGTATACATGTTAAGTATTCAAATTCCTTAAAAATTAAATGATGTATTTGCAAAGCTGCAGGCAATAATCATTTAAACATGCAGCGGAGAAAGAATACAAGGAGAAGGAAAAAATTCAATTTGTTAATTCCAAATTGATTGGTGGAAGTCAAACTACTCTTTTGGAATTTTTTTTGGCAGAGTTTTGTTCTTGTTTTGCAAGTTAGTTTCTCTGCATAAAAAATCAAGTAAAAAGAAATGTAGTCTGTTGACAACCCTTTTTTTTCTTTTAATAATAACCTCAAGGAATTAGAAAGAAGAATAATGAAACATAAGCACTTTTTGTTTACCTTTTATTTGATCTTTTTAATTTGAAATAGAAAGGCACACACGAAATGGTTCTGTGGCTAGAAAATTAATATATTATTGCAGTTATATTGCAGAAATCTGGTGTTTACACTATCTTAAGCATCTCTTCAAATTTTTAAAAATCAATCGTTATCCCGGGAATCCAGGGAAGAATCTCTAAAAGTATGATTCAAAAAGTTTTTTAAAAAAATTAAGTTTATTAAATTGAATTTAATAAGATCTCTAAACATTTTAGTTGAAACTAATTAAAACATTTTAGTTTCATAAATATCAGGCATTAATAAAACTTTTTACACTATTTTTTTAAATATTTTTTTTACAAAATAGTGTTGAGAATTTGCGGTGCGGCGCAGAATCAATGACAGCTTAGATTCAAATAAATACGGTAATTACTTAAAAAACCTACGGTTAACTACTATATACAAAACGGTAAATGCAAACTGGTATAACATTTCTGGTATTAATAATATAAAAATGATCGTGTACTTTTTAAAATTCTATTAAAAAAGGAATCTCAAATCATAAGAAAAATAATCGTAAACCTGGTAATTTTGATGGAGAAAAAATACCTTAGAAATAGTCTTAAAGCATTCTAAACTTAAATTCTTGATTAATTTTACTTATAATATCAGGAAGTAGCACAAGTTATTTCAAATAATTTTTTTCGTGATTTTTAAAAATTAAATTAGTTTCTCATTTCAATTTTAGTATACTTATCTTTGGTTGATTTCGGTTGCTTCAAGTTTCTTTAAAAAACTTAATCAGATTAAATAACGAAAGTTTAGCTGTAGAAATGTCGCATTCTCTTGGTAAAAAAGTAGAATGTCAGCTTACTTTCCAACAATCTTTTATTTCATTTACTTCGGAGAGATTTTATTACTTTCAATAAATAAAAAAAAATTAACATTTAATCGTACAAAAAATATTCTTACTGTGTAGAACATCTATTTTGAATATAAACTTTTTCATAAAAATATGTTAATTTTTGAATATTTTGTTTCTTTTACACTTTGATAATGAGGAAAGTATTTTATTTAAAAAAAACATGGAAGGAAATTTTTACAAATTTTCCTTGATGTTAAAAATGGTAAGTAATATTTCAAAAAATACGCGAATTGAAATTTTACTAATTAAAGCTACCTGTTTTTTTATTCTGGTTAAATTTTGGTTTGGATCAAAAACCTTACAGAATTTAACTAATTTTTGAATAAAAAAATTTTTATATTTCTTTCAAAATTTTCTATCTGGAAGACATTCTACATTAAAAACGTTTAATTTTTCATATTTTTTAACTGAGAAACTTTTATTTTATTTTATCTAATCATGGGTGTTTTGAAAAGAATTATCAGAGATTTTTGAGATCTTGAATAGTAATTTGAATATTTTAAAATATGTTTTTCTCTTGAAATCTACTTCTTAAATTATGCTGATATATAAATAATTTCATCTATCTCTATTTTTCTTTCCTTACTTCATCCTACACGGGTAAGTCATTTTTTTTCTTTCACAGATTAACTTCTTCATTTATATGTGCCAATTAAATGAATTACCTTGGACATTTTGAAAAAGTTTTCAAGGTAAAGAAATATGTATTCTTACATTTTTAATTTGTGCCCTGTTTTGGTGAAACATTTTTTGTACAAAAAACCTCTGGATTAATTTTAAGAAAGAAAACTCAGGCTTACAACGCGCGCGTTAAAAGAAGTAAGTAAATTAATAACCTGTAAAACTCAATCTGTAAGTTATAATTCGTGTTTTTTTACATGAAGGAATTTGTTATATGTTTAAAATGTATGAGATTTTTGCATTTTTTTAAAACTTCAATATATCATGCTACGTTTCTTGAGCGATGGAAATTATTTCAGATATATATTTCAATATTATAAGTTTCATCGAGCTTGCAAAATCTTGGTATGGTTTCGATATTAATGTAACTTAACATAAATAGGAAGTATTTTTTTAAAAAATTACAATTGCTAGAGTTGAGTAGTTGATTGAAGAATTTGAATTTTTTTTACTGAAATCTCCTGGAATTCCTTAGTCACAGAAAAAGTAAAATTATTAAATTGAAGATATGTACCAACTATCTTGTTCTTATTAATAAATTTTGCGATCCTCCAACACATACTCGTACACAGTATTGTTGCATTATTTTTAATATTCAAACATCTTTGAATCCATCTAAAATTTAATTTCTTTCGGATTCAAAGACAGAGTTGTAACAAAATAAATTTCATATTTAAGTAAAAGATTAAATTACGAATTATAAAAAAAATCGCAAGAAATAAATATAATTCTTAAACAAGTACAGCTTACCTACCAAAATCCTGCATCAAGAAGGAATTATTCAAACCGTGTGAAATCTTCTCCGTGTGTATAATGTGACGGAATATGGAGATTCCAAGCAATTAAGCACCTACAGGCATCATTAAAGTCAGTAATGTTGTTAAGAAGTGCAACAGAAATTGAGAAAAAAAAACGTTTTGAGTGCCACAAGTGCTTTTTTGTGTGTGCCTTTTTATGTAAGCGAGAATCTTTAAAACATCTTATAAAGAAGTAGAGTGTTGTTCAAAAGGATTTCTGAATTAAATCCAGAAAAAAATATTAAAGCCTATGAGGAAGATTGATTATCCATTCGTCCAAAGGGGAATTTGAAGCAACCAAACAATAACTGTGGGAAACTATAGTCCATGGATCAGCAAAAAAAAACCCCAAACAAAATACATTCGGATACAATAAAAAATAAAATACTCATTTACACAAATATAAATGCATCAGTACTGTACAATGCATTCGATAATTAATTTAAAAAATTCGAAGTTAAGAACAAGTTTGATGACTGCATGAGATTGTCATATGTAATTTTATATACAAAATTTTATACTATCTTGGAAAGTTTTTATTGTAAATAATAAAAGTTGTATTGTAGCTTTACAGAGCTTCACCAATTTAGGTGCGGAAATTAACAATAGAAACGATTGTTACTACTGAAATCCAAAAGAAAATTACTACGGCTAATAGATGTCTTAATAGATTACGAAAATATATGAAATCCAATTTAATCAGAAGAAAAACATAGGTTCTATTGTATAAAAGTCTTTTAAAATCAGTATTAATTTACGCATGTGAAACTTGGCCCATGTCTTGAACAGATGAGATGATTATAAGTATCTACGAAAGGAAGATTTTAAGATTTATTTTTGGAGGAATTCAGGAAAATGAAATGTGGCGAAGATCAAATTTAGAGCTTCATCAATCATATAAAGAATATGACATTGTTAACTTCATCAAAATACAACGAATTAAATGGGCAGATTATGTTATCAGAATGAATGAAGGCCGTACCACTAAAACAGTCTTCAATGCTCAACAAATTTGCACACGAAGAAAGAGTATACCAAATCTTAGATGGATTGATGGCCTAGAAAAAGATCGCCTAGTTTTGAGAATTTGGAACTGGCGAACACTAGCAGGAAGAAGGCTGTTCTAGGAAAGGCTTCTTGAGAAGGCCAAGACCCACCTTGCACTGTCTTGCTACTGAGGATGGAAAGATTGTAGCTTTACAATACGACTTTATAGAAATTACTATTGAATTCAATACAATATTATAGTACGGAAGGGCCGGGGGATGAAAATTATGATTGAAAATATTGAAAGTTTGAGAAGCACTAGGTTATCTAGTTCATGTATAATTTACCGTGTAATAGTACATTATATAATGTTTTTTATTTTAATTTTTACTTTGTTGCATAGTTAAAATATACCTTTATAATCAAAGAAAAAACTGATTGCGGATATTTATTACTGCAAAGCAATAATATACTACAAATAAAACATGTATATGTACCCAACCATGTTAAACTTTGCACAATGCTTATAGGGTCGCACAAAATATTTGTGCAAAAATGAGATCGTCACAGCCTAAAGGTTTAAGAGCCTCTGCCACAGATGCAAGGTGAACAACTGGCCTTACCTGCGATCATCAACTTTTTCTTCCTATTCAACTGGGAATAAAGACGCTGAATAAGTAAGCTTTGTTTGTAATATAAAATTGTAGTCGTGTTCCCTTAAACGTCTATTTCCTTCGGACCACAACAAAATGTGAAGCTTTAATGTTTTTTTTATAATATGTATATGATTAAGCGAATGAAGAGGATACTTTTATGAAGATTCGTAAATGCGATTTAGCAAAACTTGTATAATATATTTTACAGCTCTATGTAAAAAAATTTCGTTTGTGTGTCCTCAATTTGACAAACCAAGTTTTTTTTCATATATTGAATAAGTTACTATTTAATTAGCAGAAAAACCATCATATATATATGTGTGTGCGTGTAATAATTCCGAGTAATTTAATCTTTAGTACCTCTTTTTCATTTACGGTTCAGTCCTTCAGGACAACCGTTTAATTATTTCAGTTGGTATCCGCCTAACGAGAGTGTCTTGAACTTCATCCATCCACCCCCCTCCCAAAAACACGTGATGTCCCGCTGGATATAAATACTGAGATCATTGGAAATACCACCCTGGTTTCAGTTATGTTTTTGGCCTAAACCATGTAGTCGGCTGCATTGCGAAATGTCGTAGTTTTTTTGTTCTGTTTAGTGCCTTCCATGCTTTATCTCTTTAAAATACACATGTACTTCATGACATGCAATAAACTGGATTAATCTTCAAGGCTACCTCGTCAAATCCATCAATAAGTAACATCACCTATCATATAAATGCGTCAAATACATAAATAATCACTCACCACTGGCCAGGCCCTATCCTTCTGTTCGTTACAGTACCGTCAACTCATCGCGACAAATTATGCACCACGTAAGTTTTATTACACACACACACACACACACACACACACACACACACACACACACACACACACACACACACACACACACACACACACACACACACACACACACACACACACACACACACACACACACACACACACACACACACACACACACACACACACACACACACACACACACATATATATATACACTCAGGAACATTGAAAATAGCGACCCAAGAAAAAGCATCGGATTGAAATGAAATTTAATACACATAATGACACCGATGAGAGATTCACTTGATCTAAAAAAAGACACTTAAACGAATACAGGGTGTGCAACGACACAAATACTGGGAAACTTCAATAGCACGTGGGACCACCTCCAGCTGCAATGCATGCCGCCATACGGTCCGGCATTGAGTTGATTAAACACCTTAAGTTGTTCTGAGGCAGATGGTTCCACAAATCTTTAACACCCAACTCTAAATCATGTACAGAGTGACACGATGGCAACTGCCGTTTTAGATGATCCCACACGTGCTCTACAGGGGACAAATCGGGGGAGCGTGCCGGCCATGGAAGTGTCTGAAATGACATGCGAAGTCTTGAGCTACTCTTGCTGTATGAGGACGAGCATTATTTTGCTGGAAAATTGCACCTGGGAGACCATTTAGGAAAGGTCCAACATGGGGTCGAAGAATATCATCAACGTAACGTTGACCCATTAAGGCTCCACGCATCACAATTAAAGTGGACCGGGGATCATACGCTATGACCCCCCAGACCATTACACCAGCTGTGCGGGCAGTGTGACGTAGAACAGTGTGGGGGAATTGTACCGCTGAACAGGGCGCCTGCACACCCGTACAAGGTTAAAATCTGTCCCCAAAACAAAGCGGGATTCATCACTAAACACAAACTTTTGCCAATCTGTGTCATTCCACATTGATCTGGCTTGGCACCACTGTAGACGCAGTTGCCGATGTTCCGGTGTTAAAGGGAATGCACGGAAAGAGCGCTTGGATTTAAGATTTGCTTCAGCAAGGTGTCTGGAAATTGTTTGTGGAACAATAACTACGCCTACGTCTGCTCGTATCGTTGAACGAGTCACTGTGGCGTCCACAAGTGCTTGCCGCACGATCCTTTGATCCTCTCTCCTCGTGGTCTTCCTAGTCGCTCCAGACCCGGTTTTCCGCGAGTGGGTACCTTCTCGTGTCCACTGCTACCAAGAATTTCTAACGGCACTCTCCGAACGTTCCACCTGGCCAGCAACACGGAGCGTTGACCAGCCTGCAGTTTTCATCCCGATGATCAGGCCTCTTTAAAACTCGTTTAACTGTGAGAAGTGTCTTCTAGCACGTTTACTTGGCATGTTTCGCTTACCAAAGTCTTCCTACAATCGGCGGGTAATCGTCACGTTTATGAATCTTCGAATTTGCGCTTGCTTATATAGCACCCTCTTCCTGATTGTAGCGCCACCTCGTTGTGTATGTGCATGCGTATTGGCTCAAAACTTGAATCATTTGCATATCACATTACGCTGCACTTATTTGCAAAGTTTCGCGATTGTACTAAGCTTCCTTCTTGGGTCGCTATTTTCAATGTTCCTGAGTGTATATATGTATATATGAGTGTGTGTGTACGTATTTCCTTATGGTTTAACAAATATATTGACCGCTGAGATTACATAATTCTAAAATATTTATGGAAAAATATATAAAAATTTTTGAACATATTTACAAACACACTCAAAATATTTTTCTTCATTTATTACATGAGGAGTAACATTTTATAAAAGAAGAGTGGAGTTTTGATTTAATGTTATAGAAAAATATATTTCAGAAACGCAAGTTACGGTCCGTATTTCTAGCATTTTAAGGGGAAAAGCATTTTATTTGATGCTGTAAGAAAGTTTTCGTATAAAATGTTCAAAAGAAAGGAGGAAAAATAAGTACGAAACTCGTTAAACACATTTGCACTCTTACGCGCTTAGTAAGGATTCAAACAAACATTTTATATTGAACATATGTATATGTGTCGTATATGTGATATAAAAAAGAGTGAAAGCAAAATACTTCAAAAGTGAACATTTTATATTAAGCACATAAAATATTTTGTGGTTTTGTATGCGTGAAATGAAAAGAGAGATATATTTCCATCTTGTGACGCAAGATCTTATGAAACAGTAGTTATGTGATTTAAAGTTTTTGAATATCTCTCCAAACTTAAATCTTTCAAATGTATAATTTGTATTTTGTCTTTTTTTAAATGTTAATATGTATACAATTTTTCAAAAAAATAATAATAATTACTTAATATCTTGCTTTATTATGAAATTATCGAAAAAAGCAACCCAACTAATATTTTAAATAAAACAAATGCGTGAGTTAAAAAGTTTAGTAAAATAAATAGCCAAGTTTCTGATTTGATATAAAAATCATACATTTTAACGCGATTGAACGTGATATATGGATTAATATTAACGACAATCTTTTTTTTATGGAGAGACATTTTAATCTACATGTAAAATTAATTTTTTAAATAAGTAATGATAGAGAAAACAAAGTGGTGAATGCCTGTGAAAAAACTATGTTTTTCTTACTATCACAATCAATGGAATATCTTTGCATTTAGATTTCTTTTCAGTGAGTAGATTCACAACCAAAAATTAATTTTAGAAAATATAAGTTTAGTGATAACTTCCAAAGTCAAGATACGACAAAAAAAAAGTTTCAGGATTTTTAACTGAAAACCATATCAAACACTTCTCAAAAAAAATAATTTAGGAAAATTTCTTGAAATTAATTTCTGAATGAAAAATTATTGTTGTATAATGACGATAAGAGTATAAAAAAAAAAATTGAAAATTGAATTATCTGAAAATATGTATGATACAATTGTACTTCGCAATACTAAATCTGAAAGGAAATAGTAAATTATATTTGCAGATATCTCTATTTTAGTAAAATTAACAGTTTTGTCTATAATACAACAAAACTGCTAAATTTATTTATTCCAATACAAAAACATCTTACAGCAGCTTTTAGTCCGTCCTTCTTCACATCTAACCCTTTCGCGGGCACAAAGCTAAAATACACTTTTCTATGATAAAGTACTTGAAAAATGTGTAATCTTCTTATTCTCTATAAACAGTACTTTGTGACAAAAAATCTGATCAGGGTTTTTTTTTCCTGGTTGGTGGCTAGACGTCATAGCCACTGCGCACTTAAGACGTCTAATTACTTTTCAGGACAGAAATAATGAATCATATTTCAATAAAATTTTTATGAAACATTAGCATTTATGCTAATAACTATTTCAATAACAATTAAATGCAAAGAACAAATGTAATAAAATAATAGAATAATTATACAATACAGAATACTTACTAAAATAGACATTGAAATTGGTATATATTCACTTTTTATATTTTATTGAATTTTAGTATATAAAGTAAGAAATAAAGTAATCTTTTTGAGGATTTAAATTAGTTATTTCACAAATTTGATGAACTATATTTACTGTGAAACTTTTCAAAACAAGTAGGATCATTTGCTTGAAGGCTCAGTGGTACGCACAGAAAAGCTATAATGAAAGATTTTCGAAACCCAAGAGTCTCATACCACATACAGTTAACAAAGTTGGTTTATATTTCAAACCCCCAACATTCTCTCGTGATTCTAAGTTCTCTCTCTCGAGTGGAGGAGCAACGAACATTTTAAGGTAATTTTTCCGGTCTATGTGGGCAATGGATAAAGCCTCTATCCACATATAAAAGCTTTTCAAAAACCTAAGTAAAACCCTTTTTTTAATTGCGCATTAACTTAATTCATTCAGATGAGAGTAATTATACGTCAGATTAGTCAAAAAAATGTAACAGATTAGAAATTTTGTCTATAGAAATCAAAATAAAATTTGAGATTAACACCGAGAATACCTGTTTCTAACTACCCATTAGAGAACATAAAATGCAAAAAAAACGTATTGTGCTGCCCTCTGTATTGATTATTATGCGTATCAGCTTCAATTAACGAATATGGATGACTAAATATCCACCACCCGCTTGGAGAAAAATTGTGAGAATCCCACTGAATTCCACCCTGGACACCAAGATTGATTTGAGGCAAAGAACGAACAGACGACATTTTTACAATAACAAATTATATTTATTCACTTGAATCAATTATCAACCTTCTAATTACAAAGATTAATCAATATGTCTACGTCAATGTGATTGACCATTAGTATTAAATTAAATCACGAAATGGGATACTAATCAACTATAAAACGCAATATCGAACATGATTAACAGGAAGAAGAGGATCGAAAGATACACGCAATTTGAGTTACTTGAATTCATTTAAGTCCCACTAACTTCATTATATATTTAATCTTATGATCCGATGATCTAGATTTAAATCTCACCTTCCTTTTACTACCTCACTTTTCAGGCGTATCAAACTTTCCAAATGTACATCGCTGCCTGGTAATCAGCCAGAAACTAATCACACAATCAACTTGATTCTTCTTAGAACTCCGTCAACCTATCTCTTGGCGTAATAGCCTACTGTTAACTTACAACACTCTCCTTAAATACTTCGATTACTTTGCATATTCCGTTTTTTTTCTTTTGGAGCTGGTTGGAAATATACGCGAATTTACAAACCCCAAAGACGTCTAAGAGTATTAGTGATAAAGTGCCGTACAGATCCATCACAAAATGGCTAGACCTATTAGCCACTGCCCGCAAAAGGTCTAATCAAGAATAAACAAATTATTTTTATAAATACCCCACAATATTAGCGAATTATATTTGTTAGAGTACTTCATGTTGAAAATTATCAACAAAACTCTCCAAAATAATTCAGGCGTAAAATATTTCATCGATAAAAAAAAGATTTTTTGATAAGAATTAATTAAAAAATAATTATTTATGAACAATTATGAAAATGTGTTATAACAGTCAAGTAAGACTTGCGGCCAAAATAATTATTCTGATGAAGGAAAACATTGTCTTAACTTCTCTTTTACTATAGCTTCATCCATATTCTGAAATAGAACCCTATAAAAAGTTTTTAAATTATTGATTGTCATGTTAACTTATACAGACACAAACATAAATTTGTACGATTTAACTGTTCTTTTTTCAATACGTTTTGTAAAAAAAATATGAATAGCTGATTTTTTAATGATATTAAACGAAGGTGAATGTTTTATGCAAATAATAAAATTATTAAAAATTCAGGATCATACGTTTCTTAAATTGCTAACAACTGCGTATAGATTCTTAAAATCTTAAAATCAGTAATTGGTAAAACCTCCCTGATGATGGTATGTGCTTTTTGTGAATTTATGAAGTCCTTCACATATCTCTGATATCTTTTTGCGATATATTCTACCAAGAATTTTCATTAATTGTTGGCACACGCACTGGCTTAGCACGTCCTGAGCTGGAAATTGTATCAAAGTTCCTTCTGGGCTCTCTATTAGAAATGAGGGCATTGTAAATGGGACTATTGATAACATTTGTACTTAGTAGGTCATGGTCCCGTATCATTAATGTTGCAGATACGACATTAGAAACGCCCCTGGGTACACGTCTAATACAATTTGCGGTGCCAGAATCTGGCAGTCTAATATGCAGACTGGTTAAAGGTCTTGTGACCAAGCTTGGCTGAGGAAAAATATAAACACTCAATAACACAAAAGCCAGGCACCAAGAAGGAGTTAGCCGATTGTAATGAAATTTCGTATGCAAAGAAATTTGTACCGAATATGTAAATGATTAAAACTAGGTGTCCAATGAATGAATAGCGGAAGCTACAGTGCATCGGAAAGGTGAATTCAGCAGTTGTCTATAAAAACCGATTCTCAATCTGATGGTCAAAATTTGTGTTGTACTGCGATTTAGGATACCTTTCAGCGACTGGAAAAATGCTCGCCGTAGGATTGGAGCTCATTAGAAGCAACTATTAGAGCTTGAAAGAGGTCGTATCATTGAATTCAAAAAGGCAGATTACAAAACTCGGAGAATCATTCGTCATATGGGTCGAAAATATGTGTCTATTAGAATCTGCTGGCAAGTATAGGTGAACTCGAGTAGTATTTTTGGAAGTGTCTGCGTTGTGTATTTTTAAGTGTAAATGAATATGAAACTTCTGATATTCCATACAAATCAGGTAAGTACATATATTATGTAACTAAGTCAATATTACAATAATTAGTACCTCACATGGGCATTGCTAGTATGAAAATACGAGAGTCCAAAAGAGGTACCACCACGCTACTGAAGGCTGTTTTCTTTACAAATACAAAATGCATTCCGCATATTTTTTTGTAATAATGGACATATTTATTGTCCCCAATAAATGTGTTGTAAGTGTTACATTTATTTTTAAAAAATAAAAATAATATTTATAAAATAATGGTACATACATAAAATTACTCAGATGTCCAGAATGAGCCATAGCTCGTGTTCATGCAAAAATAAATGCAAATAATACACTTGTTATATACGAGTATGTTGACTAAATAAAAGACAGGTAAATTTAAATAGTGTATACAAAATAATATTTAAAATTCCAACTAACATTAGGCAAATTAGAACTAAACTAAAAATTAAGCTTACATCATTAGATTAGGAAAAACTAAAAATATTTTAATATATATGATGAATAACAGTATAAGATGAATAAGTGCTTTAATTTATTTTGCAAAAATAAAGTAACTAGCTAAAGTTTCATTGCGGATAGAGAGGAAAAAATCAGGTTTCCAGACCTATCATGCGATTTGAAGCGTGGTGGTTCCAAAAATGGACCACCTATTTTTCAAAACTTTAAACATTACTTATTTGCAAAAAGTCTTTAATATTATTATGTCGATCCAGTCTCCTGTGAAGTTCAACTTACAATTTACAATAATATTATATATTATTATGCAGAAACTTTTGTTTAATAATTATAGTTTCATGAGATTTATTTAAAATATTTGTAATTACTTCATCATTACTTGCATTATTTTTAGCAAAAATCCAGCGCATGAAAAAGTTATAAGAACTCTTGGCTGGAATGTCAAAAGTTCATGCCTCAGTGCCACTTAAGAATGATGCAAGTTAAATCTCTAGGGCAGTGTTTCTCAAAATGACCTTGGGGGCGCGAGCGTATCGAAAATTTAAAGATTTTTTTTTTAAATAACCGGAAAGAGAAGTAAAACAAAATGGTAGTTTATTATCTGGCTTTTTCCGTCATCAAATAGCTATCTTTGATCCCAAAACCAAATTAAAGAAAAAAAACATTTTGTTTTATTTGCTGTATTTCCTCAATGAGAGATTTTTTTATTACGTTTTAACATAAAATATTACTCGTTAAAAGAAAAAACGAAACAGACCCTGAGAAAAATTCTAAGAAGATAAACAATTCACCACTGTAATGATTGACCTTCAATCTTATGGTATGGTTATTATCAATATTAGTTCCCTCCCATCTTTTATGCGTTTGCTTTTCGCTTAGGGAAATTGTAAATAATTGAGTTTTGCGAATTTGGAAAAGAACTGATTGGTTTAACATTTCTGTTAATTGAAAAGACGTCCTTTATTATGGTCTTGTACTTTTGAATCATTTTAGTTCAGTTTTATCGTCAAATCATCAAACAATTGAATAGTCCTTGAAGGAAGGTAAGTATACTTTCTATAAATTAAAATATTCACTAAAATGCCGGTTTGTATCGTGTACAGTAAAAATAATTCTAAACAAATGATTGGGGTGACTGAGTCCCCCGCACTACTATTAATGTTAGTATCAAGTACGCGCCTGCTCCCGGGTTAAAACATTTTGAAGTCTTCTCGCTTTAAATGTTAAAAAATAACACAATTATTCTTCATCGGAATTTTATATTCTTTTTTCATAATTTAACATTAATTTTAAATGCTAATTGTGTGAGGTTTAAAATTACAGTTTTTTAAACAGTTATTTACAATTATAGCATTTATCTAAAAAAAAAATCATTTTACATTTTTGTATACAATGTCGTGCACACAGTTTTACTCTCCTTACAGTTCAGCTATTATATCAAGAATAATGTTTTATTTTTTTAAAAATGAACTCGTGCGAAGAGTCGGTGTTTCAGCCAGTATACGTTTGATGTATCAGTACTGAAGAAGGTATTTTATAAATAATTTTCTTATTACTGATTTGGCCGCGGTAGCCGAGTGGTATAGGTATCGGATCGTGGCTTGTCTTGTCACGAGTTCGAGCCCAGTACCACTAAAGACCCGCCGTGTAGGGCAGCGATGCACGTTAAATTTGTTGAGAGTTGAAACGTTTTCCCGTTAGTGTGGTGTGGTATTTAGGAGAGGGGTGCCAGCTCAGGTGTCATCCACGTCACTTGACCATGGTTCAAAATTACGTGGTCCGTCGTCAAAAGCCCTCGTGCATGAACAGTGCGACGTTAATATTCAATCAATCAATCTTATTACTAAATTAAGAACAAGTTTAATAATTATTAGGGACTTCCACGGGCTTGTCTTGTAGAGGAAAGTTTTCAAAGGAAGGTTTAATATCAGAAATTGACACTTAAACAGTTATTTTTCTTTTAGCTGAATCTATATTTTGTCTTCAAGGCATCCACTGCAGAAAATCCGGTTTTTTAAGATGTTGAAAATGGTAATAGTATACGAAGTGCTTTTGTTTTCAGTACAGATAATTCCTCATCCACCTCTACCCCAAATTCAAAGAGCGATTTATTACAAAATTGCCTTTTAATTTTTCACTGGATGTGAAATCTATTGAAGATTTCTTCTTCGGAAGTTGAGAGCCCTTCTGGAGTATCTTGAAATAGATCCCTAATCCACTCGTAACTTGCTACCAAGCTGTCCTCATCCAGAAAATATTTTTTTAAAATTCTTTGCCAACATAGCTAAATGATTTTACATGTTTTAAAAATAACTTTCTCATGTTGTTCTATTTGTAAGTTTTAACACAAATCGAGCTGGGGCTTTTTTCCCATCATTTACTTCAGTAGTGGTAAATCCAAAATTTAAGTATTTTTGAGAAGATCGCCTTGATTTAATTTTCGGAACCATGCTCGTTCGTCTGTGTACTTGTTGATTCTTTATTATGGTCGAATGTTTGCTTACGACTTAAAAATGTATGTATGATATTGTTTTAATCTACTGCCGTAAATACTTAATTACCGTGAATTTCAATTAACGTGGAAATTAAAAAAAATGTATATTCAAGCTAGATTCGGTAGCTATAGGAGTATCGAGTCGACCAAAACTGACTGGAATTGTACGAGGAAAAGCATTTTTACATGTTTTGCGCAGACGTCCGATAGGTTGCCCAGACTCACGCAAACGTACCCTATAATGCCAGATGATGGATATGATAGAGAGACTATTTTCTCATTTGTACTTTGAGAAATGAATGCTGAAGAAAATAAATCTTTAATTAAATACATCATTTTGCGATCTGTTCCAATTTAAAAAATAGAGAAAGAAAAATAACATAATTCTAAGTAATATATATTTTAAGTAATTTTCTTAAAATATATTTACTTAAAAGATATACACAAAATTTAATATACTTATCGTATTAATTTGTACGGTTTATAGTTAAGATCGCATTGTAATGTCTCTCTCTCAAAGTGCATTTTTATTGCAGTAAATACATTATTGTTGTACCAAAAATTATGATTGAAAATTGAGTCGCCAGTATTGAAAGTTTGAAAACACCGCTTTTAATGTATGAGTGGTGCACAGAGTATTTTATGACTAATTAATTAATACTAAATTAACAACAAGTTTAATAATTATTAGCTACTTCCATGGGCTTGTCTTACAGAGCAAAGTTTTTGAAAGGAGTTTTAAGATAAGAAATTGACCCTCTGAGTTCATTTTCTATATTTAGCTGATATCTATATTTTGTCTTCTAAGCAACCACCGCATTTTGTAATATGTTCCAATTTAAAAATCAGAGAAAGGAAAAATAGCTTAGTAATTATATCCTATTACTTAACTTTTTTTTGCTTAAAAGTAACATATACAAAATTTAATACTTATGTCATGATTTTGTACGGTTTATAATAAATATTGTTGCTTTATCGTAATAGTGCATTATTATTGCATTCAGTAAATTATTATGTATAAGGGGGGGCGCGATAAAAATTGTGATTGAAAAGGGGGGCACCAGTATTGAAAGTTTGAAAAAGGGGGTAAAAAATCCTTAGATTTGAGTGGTAGTTTGGAGAAGGAGTGCTATTTCAAGAGTCGTCAATCGGAATGGTTCAAATGACGAGGTTTGTCGTCAACACATGTTGAGTTAATTTACTGTGTGACGTTAACAGACTGTATTCCTACACACACGCTCATACACACACACACATATATATATATATATATATATATATATATATATATATATATATATATATATATATATATATATATATACATATACTTATTTAACTCCATTGATATAGAAGACATGTTTAACATCCTTAAAATAGCATATGTCAATTATTTTTTGAATTAGATAATAAAATATGATAAATATATTTCTATCATTGAATTAGTGTTAAAAGAAACTTATATTTTTCATTATAATGCTCATTATCAGCAAATTAAAGGATTACCACAATGTGGACCAGCTAGCAACTGCTTAGCAAATATTTACCTGCATTTTTATGAAAATGAAAGTATTAGTTATGAGTCTTGCTACTTTTTTAAATACCATGATGATATAGTTATTTCTAGTAATATAGTTGACTATGTTCCTAGCTTTAGTTATTATCCCCATTATTTAAAATTATTGAAAACTAATCATAATAAAGAGTCAGCTAACTTTTTGGTTCTTCAATTAAACGTTAAGAATAATTTGCTTACAAGTAATATTTTTGATAAAAGAGACTCATTTGATTTTAACATTATAAAAATGCATTTCTGTTGTAGTAACCTACACCTATCAATATTTAGAAATATTATCTTAAATTTTATGAAGGAAACAATGATTTAGTTACTGATGCAATCTTAATACATAATAATTTTGTGAAATTTTGCAATAATTGTTTAGAATACAATTATCATAGTAAGTTTATCTTTAAATATATTTCTATTTCTAATTAAATCTAGTTTTATTTTAGTTCGTTATTTTAATTAATATTTCTTCTCTCTATATATTGAGTTTATTTTTAAAATTAGATTAAAAAATCTTTTTATACGTTTAATTTAATTGCAATGTAATTTTCTAGTGTGTAGTTGTCCAAGTAAATTTGCTTTGATACATATCTGTTCGTTGCTATCTATTCTGAACTCTGTTCTTTATTTTATTTAAAACTTCTTATGTTTTGTTTACTTAATTATTTATTTTTGTGGTTAATTTAATTGCAAAATAACTATCCAAATGGCATTCCGGTTTTTTCTTTCCTGCGCTGGCGTTTCAATCGTTTCACCATTTCTCGTAGGATCTCATTGTAGGTAGATTGGATTTTTGCGGACAGGTCTTTTGAGTTCAGAATTTCTGTTTTACAAGTAAGCTTTTCCTAATATTTTCTATTAAAAATTTTTATTATTCCTCTCCTTGCTAGACTCATTATTGTTCTCTTTTCTCATTTTTTTTACGATTTTATTAGGTTCTACAACCGCGTGTTGTATTAGGCTTAACTTTTCAACTTGGGTATTTTTTTCCAATTATGTCGAAAATTTCTGCTGTACGGGGAAGGTGGATCCATAAAGCATTGCTAACCATAATTCGCTGGCCTAATTCAGCGACAGCTTTAGAAATTATAACAGGTCTCCAGTTTACTCCTATGACTTTTTGTATCTACATTTGTTGTGTTTGCTGAATTCCAATTTCTTACTTCTTTAGTACTGTGGGTTCTAGTTATTTTTCACTTTTATTTTATTATACTATATATTTATATATATATATATATATATATATATATATATATATATATATATATATATATATATATATATATATATATATATATATATATGTATCTGGAAGTTTCACAAAATAATTATGTTTGCATATTCTAGAAAATTAAAAGAAATGCTTAGCATATATGATTTAAAATAGAGCAGCGCTTTTTAAATTTTCCTTTTGAGAGTATTGTATTTCGAAAAACAACCAATTTTCTATTAGGAAAAAAACTATAATTTGAATATTAGTTTAGACAAATGTTTGAATTCTGTAATATTAAGGAAACATGTGAGCTTTTATATACGCATTATTTCTTATAAAATCTGTTATTCTTTGCAATATCTGAAATACAAACTACTAACAAAGTCTGAATCGTAATTGCATTAAATATTAATGGATATTTCAACTTGTTTGAAACAAAAAATTATAATAAATTTTGTTGAAAAATTTGAATAGTCTGAAAATATTATTTTTAAATTATTTCGCATGGATATCTGTTAATCACACATTTTTTGCGTGCTTACAAACATAGATGATTTCTAATTACGTTAGCAAGATTCTTAAAATATTAGGATGTATATTCAAAACCAGCCAAAACACATTAAGCTTAGAAAATTAGCATATATATGACGTGAAGAGTAAAAATATACACAATTATTAGTAAAAAGAGGAAACAGTTTTATCCGGATCCAAATTTTATGTTCCTTGGAAAATGAATTACATTAACAAATAATGATCTTAATCCTTATTTTGATATGGAATGCTTATTTTTACTAAACTAATTTAAAATTGAAAGCATAAAAACCCTACACAAAGTGATATGTGCTAAGAAATAGTTTCTAACAATAAATATATTTATTATTTTTTTCTCATAGTATAAACTTATTTTTAGTTTCATATCTTTATAATAATATAATAGGGATGCTAATAATAATTTAATGTAACATCATTTTATTTTTTACAGCAGCATTTTATATGTGGAGGATAGAACTAGGTAAATTTGGATCCATAAGCATGAAACATATCAATGGATTAAACTGATCGCTTCAGTCCGGCGGTTGTTACTGGCTTATATAGATACGACACTTCCCCAACAAGTGAGTCGGTGGATAGTCAAACAAACGATAGCGTTGTAATGGTGAGCATGTGGGTGTTTGCTGTTGCTTAAAGTGTGTCTGATACCTGGATTGTTGCGTCAAGTGTGCCTGACGATTTTTTGCGGCGTCAAATGTATCTGACAGATTTGATTACTTTTGCGGCTGGTAGATGGTGCCACGACAGCTGCGCGAATGTTGCATTTATTCAAAGTTCCACCACGGTCACCAATGAGGATAGAACTCGGTACATTTGGTTCCGTAAGCACATCACATACCGCTAGACAAAAATGATGACTTCATTCTGGGGACTGTTACTGACTTATATAGATACCAATGCTACATATATATTAATAAGTAAATTGATTTTAATTAGTAAATTGATTTAAGTTGTACGATTTTTAAATTTCAACTATACTTACAATGAACTGATAAACTTTATATAGTAATTAAATAGATACATAAAATTTAAAAAAAAACATTGATAAATATTTTTAACAAAATGTCTCACAAAATACATTGCTGGCCATCGTAAATGCAAGAACAACAAGAGATAACACAATAAATTTTTGTTTTGTTAATAACATGTTGACCAATTATCAAAAGATTAAATTTATAGACATCTTTGAAGTGTGGTTCCTGCCAGAATCAGTAGTCAGAGTAGCCACCATTGCTGAAGATCACCGCTGCTACACAACTTGGCATTGATTCAAAGAGACTTTGGATGTGTTATTGGAGTACAGCAGACCAAGCAGCTTCCACACGTTGCCAAAGTTTATCTGTTGTGGCTGCTGGGGGTGTGGTCTGGGTCAATCTTTGAGCAATATTGAACCACATGTTTTCTATCGGTAAAAGATTCGGAGAGCGAGCCCGCCAGGGAAGCAATTCAATCTAATCATTGACGAAGAACCTTTGAACAATGCGTACCACGTGTGGTCACGCATTATTCTGTTGAAATATGGCTGTGGCCAAGCCCTGAAGGTAAGGGAGGACAACTGGCTCCAACACTTCGGAGATGCAGTGCTGGCTGTTTAAATAACCGGCAATGCGTACTAGAGGAGGGCGAAAGGGATATCCAATTCCACACCGTACCCTAATACACGGTGCAGGACCAATGTGACAGTGCATAACGCAGCTGTTCAGCATCCTCTCTCCACGGTGTCTCCAGACTCGAATTCGCACGCCGTGGTGTTGCAGACAGATGCGTAACTCGTTAGTAAAGATATCTTTATTCCATTCTGCCACCCACAGCTTTATTTCATCACACCATTGGTGGCGGAGACGTCTGTGGTTCTGCGTCAAGGGTAGACCGAGCAATGGATGCCTTGCGGACAGACCACTCTGCTGTAAACAGCGTCGAATTGTACGCGGAGACACTGAATAATGCGTTACATAATTAATGTGCTGTTCTACGGTTCGTGATGTGACTGAATGATCCGTCACTGCCATGCGCACATTTTGCTTGTCCTCACGTGAAGTGGTGCACTGAGGTCAATGCGATCGACCTCGTCGGTTCCTCGTGCCCTCCTGCATCTAACGGTCACATATCTGCTTTACAGTTGTTTGGTTTCGTCCAACACGACTACCGATTTCCCTAAAAGATAATCCACAATTTCGGTAGGCCAGTATCCTTCCTCTGTTGAACCCGGATACTTGGTCAAAAGCTGTTCGCTGTTTTTTACGAGACATAACTGATTGTTTTTTGAAAACACCACAAGAAAAACACAATTGCTGATTTTGAAATCGTTGAAATCTCCTTGCCTTAAATAGCTCTTTGAAGTGACGCCACAGGCGCGCGTGATCTGTGTCTGCGCTGAAATTGTAATCAGGTGCATATCTCACCTTTTCTAAAGCAGTTTCTAAATTTCATCTTATTTGCATGCTTCCTTCAAGGTGTTGCATTTACGGTGGCCAACAGTATATTATAAAACATCTACAAAATGAGTGTTTATTAATCAAAACTTCGATTTTTTTTCTGCACTCATTACGCTATGGTGTAATTTTCATTTATTTCCAACAAAGGAATTTTCTGCAATTCAGATAAAATAAGTCTTATAATAATATGAGCTTGATAATATTAATACATCAATACATTTAAATAAATAAATCTCCATTGTATAATGGGAAATTATTATTTTTTAAAAGATAGAATACTAATTTAATTTTTTTGAAAAAAACATAGCTCCTGATTTCAGATTGAAGCTTCCTTTTCTTGTAAGGCATCACATAGTTTTATTTTTGCCAGCGATGTTTATAAGCATATTTCACTGCTTAATACAAGTAAAAGTAGTTCAGTGTAGGTTTAAAAATGAGTAGGTGTGTATTTGTATTTGACACTTTCTTAAATAGTTTCAATATAAAGTATTTTTTCTCTTAAATTTACTAGAAGTAATTTCGTTTTCTTTTCATGTAAATGAAAAACAATTTTATTATGCTGAGTAAATATTTTATTGTACTATATATTGTTAATTTTGGTCCAGTACCTTATGCCATATTTTCGGCAGTAACTTGGTTCTACGATCATAATTTTTCTCTTATTTTTGCGGATAAAAATCTGCTCCGATCCAGGTAACTTGAAAAAAAGTAAATATTTTTAAAAGTAAAAATAAAGTAAATATTTTTACTGTCTAAAATTTTCTGTACAGACTACAACAAAAGATAATGAGGAAGTATTAGATCTGGAGAACATGGAGAATGTGGCATTATATCCCATCCAATTCTAAAAACCATTCGGAAAATTTCCAAACTTGTATACAAGGTCTCGCATTATCTAGGAGTTAAGCTGTGCTTTTTTTTATTGATCAATTCTGAACTTTTCTGTTTCAGTGAATCATTCAATTTGACCAAATGATGGCAGTACTCATCAAACTTTATCGTTGGGTTGTCGGGTAGAATCTTTAAAAAGAAAGAAAAAATTGTATCTTTTACCAAACATCATAATTTTTGAGAAATATTAGATTTTGAAGTTCTTTGAGCCGATTCATTTTTATTTACTCCATGGCATATTACGTTCAACACTGCTGTAGAGAATACATTTTTCGATCATAGTGATGATGCGGATATAAAATGGATAAATCTTTTGACGTTTGGAAAGTAAATCAAAGATGTCAACTCAATGCTACAAATTTCTTTCCGTAAGAACATGAGGAACAGATATATCGAACTTTGATATTATATACAAGCGTTTTAAATGGTTATAAACGGTTTGAAATCAGTGAATTTAATCTATCAGGGATTTCACTGGTTTTATTGACCGTTTTACATCTATTAATGCCTTAAATGTGAGTTTATCCGCTTTAACTGGCCTTTCCAGAAAGTGGTTCATCATCAACATTAAAAATGCCGGATTGAAATTTTGTAAACCATTTTTCCACTAGCGTTCTGTCAATACATGTTTTCCATACACATTGGGCATTTATTCTTGCCTGAATAGAATATTTAACTTTTCATTAGTAAAAAACAGTTAAGTATGTCGAAAATGCTGCTTATCATTTTTTTTTTATTTAAAAAGGCACTAAACAAAAATATTAGTTTTGAATCTATAGAACTTTTTCACAAGCAAGCCTTGTTTTATCAGCTGTCAAAATATACAATAATAAAGCGGCTAAATTGTGAAGGTTGTTATGAAAAATGCAATTAAATAGTCCCTAAAAGTTAAGATTGTTTGGAATAATTCATGGAGTGCTTAGTCCTGTCAAAAAAGATATTGCACCCATTCTTTACGTTTAAAATGGCTCTGCAAGTTAATTCTTTAATCAGTGGTAGTTAAAATCAATTCAAATAAAAAAGTAGCTAAAATTTACTCGTAAAATTAAAATGTAAATACAACATTTGTGAAATTAAAAAAAAGATTTTCTAAGATTTTAATTAAAAATTTAAATTTTTAAAGAATTATAAAGAGAAGAGACTGAATAAATTTATAAGGTGGGTGGACGAGGCTATATGAGTAATCCTGACGCAGCTAAACAGTCCGAAAAATTAAAAAGAAAATTTCACTTTTATGTAAAATATTTGTGCTCATGAAAAATACCTTTATCAAGTGTCAAAGCAAAAAGTAAAATACGCCTTAAAATGCCAGAAAAGGACTGAGAATGTTTATAAGTTTTTAAATTCTAAATAAATACTACAACAAAGAGGTTGAACTAAAGAAGGCTTTTAATAAAAATAGAGTTAAAGTTCATGATAGAGTCACTCTTATCACTCTTTCAGAGTGGGAGTTTTTTCTTAAACAAGGAAATATTATATTGGTAAAGACAGATAATTTGGAAACTGTGAACAATTTAAATACATATATTACATTTTCTATATCTATAATTTAATATAGGGCGAAAAAAACAGTGAAAAAAAAAACAATATTTTTTTACTAAACATTAATTTTTTTTTGCGCCTTAACATAAAAAGATTTCTAATTGAATAGAACTATATTTCTGATATGTTAATTTTATGGAAAACACATTATTAGAAATATTATTTTCCATTACATGATAAAAGTTTAAAGCTCATTTTCAATATAGCAAGAAAGATGGACTTTACTTGCGTAAACAATGTGAAACCTTCATTTACTAGAGATTTTGAGAAAAAGGAAAATCAGTTTGTCATTTTAACTTTGTTAATATATAAGGTTTGAACGCCACTTTAAAATTAAAAAAAATCTATTTAGCATTTTATGCTTATTTGCATTTCATGGGCATCATTAAGTTGCATTATTTATATATTTAGTGCGTATGACAAAACACAATGTTACATAAAATATTATTATAAAAAGTAATATATATATATATATATATATATATATATATATTTTATGATAATATTACTTTTTAACCCGAATCACAAAGAGATGACGAATGCCTATTTCATATAAAAATAAGAGACAAATAATAAGAAAGATATAAATTCTGCAATTTTTCCTGTATAAATGTAATAATGCATTTAGAGCTACTTTTTACAGTTAAATATATAATATTACTTATTTAAAATAATGTTGAAAATTATTTAACATTACATTTATGTTTATTTTTACTTAAATAAAATTATTTAGCTTCCCCACAAAAATATATTTAGTGTCCAAAGGTGAAAGAGAGCTTCCCGTTGTGTTTGGGAATTTAACTATCACGATCTTGTCAAATTTGGTTGCATTGACGTCTATCAAATGTAGCTTGTCGAAGAGATTATCAATTTGTTTTATTATTCTAATTTTGAGAATACATTGTAAAAATGCGTTTCTCAAAAAGGGGGCGTGATAACTCTACAAGGGGGAGTGAGCATATTGAAAAGTCAAAAACAAAAGGTTATTTAAAAAATTATTAATTTACAGAAGGTTAGCAAACAAAATACTTTCAGAAATAATAAAATATAAAATACACATTTACACTGATATTCACTTATAAATGTATTAGTACTGTACAATGTATATTTTATTATGAATTTAAAGATACTAAGTTAAGAACAAGTTTGATAATTATCAGTGACCCATGGGTTTGTATTAACACTTATCTTGATAATTTTTACGGTTTATAATTAATTCCTTAACTACCGAATAAAAAATACGCGATTCCCTTCCCATTCCCACAGTTCAACCTGTAGATGAGTGTATTTTGATGTTTTTTGAGGGGTAGGGAGAAAAATAAATAAGCAAATTTTCTGAAAAAGAAACAAATACTTCACAAACACTCTATCAAGGTTCTTTTATAACATTCTAAAGCCGTCGGAATAATTTTTTGAATACCACTGCACAGAAAAGATCGTACTTCGAAAAGAGGTATACATGCGTCGTTTTTATACGTTGGTGGCACATAAGAGGTTAAAGTCGTATATTATAGCTTTAGTGTCAAAGTATAGTATTTTTGAATTCAATACATTGTTATTGTATGGAGGGCGAGGCGCGATGAAAAAGATGATTAAATAGTGGGTCGCGTATATTGAAAGATAGAGAAGCACTGTTGTAAATAAATTCTCATTGCACAAAATAATTGCAATATATTATTGTATAAAACGTTTTTGTAATTTTTTTTTACTTTCTTCTTATTTTTGTTTACGTAATGAATTTAAGAATTTTAACTTTTGTATGAGAAAAAAAAGTTTTGAGATGTCAAAAATGGATATTTTTTCCAATTAATAGTTACTATAATGAAGCCAAGTGGCTGAGGGGTTGGTGCATCGCACTTCCACGCCACATGTGCGAGTACCAAACCCCGTCTGGGCAAGGCTGACTCAGCCTGTCATTCCTTCAGTGGGTCGATAAATGAGTAACAAACTTTTTTGGGAACTTATCACTGGGGGTTTCACGTCAGACTGGCCATCTGACCAAAACAGTTGCCCGTACACCTCAGGTCCCAAGGTCAAATATACTGAGTTAGGCACAGTAGGTCTTTACCCTCATGGACTGTCGTGCCACTGAGTTAAGTTATTGTAATTATTATTTTCAGGAACAATTTTCAAATGAATATTTTTGAGTTAGATTAAAATTTAAATTAAGTAAATAACCAAACATATATTCACAGTATCATCAAGGAGGATTTTACATATGAAGTTATATTTTTACTTTAGACAATATTCAAAGTTTTGATAATCCCATGTAGCCAATTAATTTGTTCTTCTTTTAACGTAATTTTTTAGATACTGAGGCATGTACACACGTAGGCTGATAAGGTCAAAATTAGATACTATTTTAAAACTTTTCTTGATACAATTCTTCATAAACTCAGATTATATTTTTTTAAAAGAGACACTTGTAGTATATTCCTTTCCTCTTCTTCATGTAAATAGAATCAACTATACATTTTGGGTGGCTGTGTGCTTAGTTTCGTGAAACTATTTAACGAAAAAACCTACTTTTGTTTCTTTCTCCAGAGATTGTCTCTAGTTCTGAATTGCACAATTTATTTTATAAAATATTCAGTACTTTTTTAAGAATTAATACAAGTGTAAGTCATTAAAGTATTAGGGTTTTATTCCAGTTTTTAGAAACAAATGCAAATCATTATAAATAACACATTCTTATTTATGTCTTACAATTTATGAGCAGAATTCAGAAAAAATTTAGATCCAATTATAATTAAGTCCGTAGTAATTTTATATTACAGAAATCTGCACTCTTCAAAACTTTCAAGGGATTCTACTTATTTATATGATGAGGACTCAATTTTTAATGTGAACTTTAATAGCCTTTCTAATTGTTAGATCTGTCCTTGTTTCCTGCTGAACCAATCGCAATCATGAAACGAAGGATCACTGGAGAGTATTATATATGAACTTTAGCTGATATCAAGTTTATTCTTTGATGCAAACTTTGTTTCCTGCAAGCAATGGAATTTTCCAAGTTGATAATGCACATATCTATGCAGCGGGACTTGTCCGATCATTGTTTGATGTACTCTAATATGAAGTTAAACATCTAACATGGTTCAAACGTCAACCGACCTGCAAATAATTGAAGCGTTATGGTGTATTTTAAAGCATTCACTGTGGAATCGATTTCCTCCACCGGCATCTTTTCCAGCACTTTCACAATATCTTCACGAAGAATGGTACAATATTCTTCTAAACACTATTCAGCACTTGTATGATTCTATTTCTAGGCAAATTCTAGCAGTATTAGACGCCAAAGGTGGTCCTAAATCATACTAATAAAAATACCTTTGTATCTAAGGTGTTTCCATTATTTTGCTAACAACGGTGATACAAAAAAAACGAGACTAAATGTATAACTTGAAAAAAAAGAGTGGAATAGGCAACAAAAGTTTTGGTAACATCATCACACATACCTTCTATATGTCACAAATTTCGACCTAATAGATCATGCCAGTTTGGAGTAATGTGTCATTGAGGGAACACGCACAATCGCATTTTCCGGGAAAATATCTAATGTGAAACTGAACAGCGAATCAACAACAAGTTTCTTGTGAAACTTGAGAAATCTGTTGCGGAAACATTTTAAATGTTAATCGAGGCTTACAGATATAAAACACTGTCCTGTGCACGTGTTTTCGAATGGCACAAGTGGTTTTCAAGAGGACAATGATGAACATGTTGGGTACCCAAGGTGAGCGATGAAAGACGTTAACATTGCCAAAGTTTATGATGTGGTCTCTCATGGGTGAACGAAGAATAAGTGATCGTGCAGATATGGAGTTCATTAACGATGATAGGAGAGCTGTTCAACCAATTTTAACCGACGAATTACAGATGAGGAACATTTGCGTGAAATATGTTCCAAAAGTTCTGACTGATGAGCAAAAACAGGTCGCAATGACATGTGTGCGTGTAACATGTTAGAGCACAATGCAAACGAGCCAAATTTGTTGGAATCCATAATAACATGTGATGATAAATAGAGTTTTACCTATGGCTCAGAAAGTAAGCACCAGTCGAAGCAGTGGAAGTCTCCAGAATCCCAAAGATGCAAAAAACCAAGCAAGTCAGAATCAAATTTCAAGGAAATGTTTGTAATCTTCTTCGTCGATAACAGAACTGTAACGGTTGAGTGAGTTTCAAGAGTTCAGATTGTTATTCAACACTACTGAGTAGAAGCTCTAAAAATATTTCGTGAAAAAAAGGCCACAGTTGTGGAGCGATGGATGCGTATTGCACCAGGGCAAAGTACCTATTCACATGGTTCTATGTGCCAAGCAGTTTCTGACCAGCAAAAACATTACTGTTATAGATTGTCCTTTTTATTCAACTGATTTGGCTCCCTGCATTTTTTTACTTCATGCAGTTAAGTCTTGCTTAAAGGGAACCCATTTTACCTCAATTGCAGACGTTCAGGGAAAAATGGTGAATCACCTGAAGGGCCTTCCTAAATCCTCGTTCCAGAATTATTACCATCAATGGAAGTACAGAATGCAGAAATGTGTGAATGCTGAAGGAGACTACTTTGAAGGTTATAATGTCACAAAGAACTGATTATATAAGTTCAGTGATTAATTGAACCAGTCTTGTGATTCTCTTGGGTCACAACGCTTATATATATATATAAGTTTTTAAATGCTTAAATTTTTTTTTAAAAGCTTTGTTACAAACGTAAACTTAATATACATATACAAATGAGGTTAAAGTAATTTTTAGGAAAAAATACGGCAGAATTAGTACTTTAAGTCTATTTAATTATGCATTATATCCATGAAGTTATGCATCTGCAATATGTCAAGCGGAAAAGAAACAATCTTTTTTCCTTTATCTTCTTTATCTATGGTTTAATGAATAAGTTAGTAGTCATATCCGACATTCTAGGAAGATCTAGATTCATCTCTCACATTCATAAGAAAGTTAAAAAAGATATTTTTGCTTATGATAAATTTTTCTAGAAAAAGATTTTATGAAGGCCGACGGCAATTTGTATAAGAATATTTCTTTATTCGAGAAAATAGAGCTGTCATATTTCAGCGAAAATGTCTCTCCAAATGGAAATAAAATGACTTCCGTAATATGAACTTCCAGTTCTGATGAGTTTTTGAACCAAATATTAAATCCAAGTTGCAATGTTCTAGGGGTTAGTTTGGGAACAGAATAGCATAATTTTTTGGATGTTGTTTGAATTCAGCGATTTAGTAAGCGAATAAGAATGAAAAAACCGATATATGTATAAATGTATATATTTAATGAAGGGAAGTTTCAAATAAGGTATACTTTATTTTGAGCATTTTACAACTTAGTACATTAATTTTAAAATTTTATAGGAACATGCTAGAATATAAATTATTTTGTATGCACCCAAATAATTGGAAGATACAATGCTTAAAATATATTAAAAATTTAAATTTATTGTCAACTTCTACTATATTTATCTAATGAGTAATATTAAAATTAAATAATATTTATTACAAGATTTAACTAATTAAATAATATTCATTGCAAAATATCAGTTCATGTTGTGATTTAAAAATCATTTGGTATAAAAAAAATCATTGAATTTCAATGTTTTAAATAATTATCATGTATCATTAAATTCACCAAATTCTCCAAAAATTGTATTTACAAATTATTAAACTCATTGCGTAGCAAGTGAAAAAATATGTTTTTTATGGATCACACATCTATACATTCTCAAATCTGACAAATATTTACATATATAAACAAAAGAAATTTAGAAAATTAACTAGATTATGAAACAGATATTTAATAGTCTAGATAATTTTCGATTTTTTTAGCTGATTTACCGTGTGTGACACAATACATATACATATTAAGCGTCCACACGTTTGATTCGCCGATGATTTTGGTCATGACAACGTCGTGTGTAGCGTAAATTCCATTGCATTCCAATACATAACTTGACAGCTAAGCAACGGGATAACAGAATAGCCATCTGTGTTTTCTTGTATTCCCGTTACAAAAATTATTCATTCTTGTCACGAATTGTGATAGGAGATGGTATGTGGATTATGTAATAACATAAAGCGTCTTGGATTGTGTTACCCTTCTGATTTGCCTGCATCGACTTCGAAACTTGAACTTAATCCCAAGAGTGTGAATTGAGATCGCGATGGGATATGCAGAGAACAAATCACTTGGAGGTTCTGTTATTTAACCACATTATCAGTGCTGTCTTCTGTTGTCTACAGTTTGAAAGGCTGCATTCAAATTTAGTAGCAAAGAGGTCACGTATCATAAATCGCAGCGGTGTTTTATCTCTATAATGCCTGGCCGCTTGCTGCTGTCATCACTCGCCAAAAAGTTAATGTCTTTAAAACGAAGGTTTCACTACCTCTCTGTATTAACCAGACTTAGCACCAACTGGCTTACATTATTTGGGGCATTGATTGAGTGAATATTAACGTTGCTATATTCAGCTACACGAGGTCTTTGGGTGATGGATCTCATAAATTTGAACCATAATTAAGTGTCGAAAACGACTCCAGAGCTGGCACCCCCTCTCCTAAATTCTATACCACACCAACAAGAGGACGTTTGAGCCTCGATACATTTAAACTGCATCGGACCCGTAAGAACAAGGCTCCAACTCATGGTACTCCTGTCACGAGTTCCATACGTTGACCACTAGTCTACCATTGCCGTAATTTCGTGTATTGAATAATTCTTTCATTCAGAAAGTTTTTGATGATCTTACTGCTGTAAAAACTGACACCAAGATTTTTTTTGCTCGAAACCGCCGGAAATTTACCGATGTGGGATTGTATCTTGCTAGAAAGGTAGCAACATTCTATAAATAGCAATGGGGATTGGGGGCAAAATCATAGGTAATGTTCATTTTGCGTTTAGTTGCTCTTCCTAATGAGTAATAAAAATGGGAAAAACTTTGCACTTACTCAACTTATGGATATATATATATATATATATATATATATATATATATATATATATATTCCCACAATTAATTAAAAATTGAAATTATATGAATCATAAAAAAATAATAACTTTTCAAAATATCAATGGCGAATATAGAAAATAAAATTCCAACGTTTTCAAAAAAAATTAAAAATTTATAAAATATCCAAGTGAAATCTTGGACTTAGGGCCGATAAGTATCGTTAAACTAGTTTGATGGTACCAACTTCCTCCTATTGAAACTTGGTAAGCTAATTGGGAAATATCCGTTTCTCAAAAAATTTAATATTTAAAAAGTTAATACCATTAAATTCGGCGTATAACGTGCACTTATACATCCAAGCTGAATTTTTTTTGATTTCTAAGTATATTCGCCGTATAACGCGCACCCCTTTTTTACGAAGATATGAGAAGTATTAGTATACATTGCTCTTACATTTTGAAGTAGTTTATTCGATGTATTATCCCAGACTTTTGAAAAATAGTGTACTTCTAGAACTAAAACTCTTTTAGTTCATTAAACAAGTCATTTATTTTAAATAAACAGTGTTTCGATACATGTACAAGTAAAATTTTCTTAATGCTTATCTCTTTCGTTATTTTTAAAACTGTAATTTTTATGCTAGGCGTATAACGCACAGCCTTAAGTTTTGATCTAATTTTTTGTGTTAAAAGGGCGCGTTATACGCCGGTTTTTACGGTACTTAAAAAATTAAACTATTCACCATCGCATACTGAAAGATATTATAACATAAAAATGTTAAAATTCTAAGACAATTAAGTGCATAGTATAAATGAACCATCGAACACCAAAGATGATGCACCCATCTTTAAAATAGTTGTATAGAAAAAAATATCTAAAATCTGGAACTTCAAATTAAAAATCCAGTTCATTTACAAATGAATAGCGTAAAACATCAAAACCTCAACCAAGAGCCTCCTATCAATACTTCAATTCAAGATTTTTGAACGATTTCTCATATTTCCTTCAACAATCATCACTCCTATATTGCTTATAACTCCCATTAATGGCATTTCAATCAAAATGATCCATATCGTAACCCTTCACAAATTTGCCAGATTTGTGAGTTTCAAATTTTTTAGGAAATATTTTTGATCTATGTATTTTTTCAAGAAGTTGATGGGATAATCATTCTATATGCTACCAAATATAAATTTCTGCATTTTTTCTTGAATTTATCAATATTATGTGTAATTGTAATTTATATGTATATATATATATATATATATATATATATATTTGAAGTATAATTTATAAAAAATACGATTTACGGTTTCATTACTGTAAATGCTCGAGACATGTTGAGACGGAAAAATTAATACATCTTAAAATTCTAACTTAAAAAAATAAAATAACAGTACTTAAGGAAAAACTACACACATACAAACATCAAGTCAATTGTTTGTAAAGACTCGTGAAAACTATAATGCCTTTCAAAGGCCCATTAGCAATAGAAATATTTAGAATTTTAAAAGAAGCTATATTTTGTGTGTGTGTTGCGTGTGTATGTGTGCTGTGTGTGTTGTGCGTGTTGTGTGTGTACGTAGTGTGTGTATGAGTGTTGTGTGTGTGTGTGATTAGTGTGAAAATAGGTTAATACTTAAAAATTAACTCAATTTTTCTCCTTTTTTTGAGAGTCCTTTATTCAATATTTTTAAGATTTATACTTCTTTGTTAAGATAATTATATCTGTCGAGGTTCGAAGTTTTTCCGTTGGTCTGTTTGGAAATTTTGAGTCGGAGGTAAAAGTTAAGACGTCATCCTGGTCACTTCACTTAAAATTGCTAAGTCCGTCACGAAGAGTCTTCATTTTGATTTAGCGTAAGACGTAAAATAAAATAAAATAAATTATAGGTTGATATATATATATATATATATATATATATATATATATAAATATATACATATATATATATATATAAATATATATATATATATATATATATATATATATATATATATATATATATAATATATACACATATGTATATAAATATATATATATATAAAATATATATATATATATATAAATATATATATATATATATATATATATATATATATATATATATATATATATATATATATATATATATATATATATATATATATATATATAAGTACCCACTAAAATAGAAAAAATCCATTATTAAACCTGTCTGTTTTAATATTTATATATACTACAATATATAATTTGATTTGAACCTTTTACTGCTATAAAGCTTAATCACTATAAGAAATTGCTTAGAAAACCCATAACTATTTATAACACCAATATTTCTATTAAGCGAAAAGAATTCAATCATTATTTCTCATATTTTATTGAACTTCATTTTTTCCTACAGTTAAATTAAGGAATTAGCATATCATTATGAAATTAGCTATTATCATTTACATCAGTGATCCGCGACCTGCGGTCCGCGTGCCGGTATCGGTCCACTTATCAAATGGCGCCGGGTCGCCTAAAGAATATTAAACTATTGCCGTTTTATTGGTATCCGTACATATTCGAAGAAAATTTTTTTAAAAACTGTAATGTTTGCTATTAAAATATTTTTTACTGATGAAATATAACTTAAAACTATGAAAAATACACTTAATATGTTACTTGTAGTACATAAAAAAATTTTAGGGAGTAAAGCATAGTGTAAATAGTAATTAAATTGATTATTAGAATAACGCACATAACTCAAATGTAAACAAAATATCCCTTTTCTGTAAATTTGATGATGATCATTATAACATCTTTTAGGCCTGGTACTATTTTCCTGATGATAATCAATTTATTACAATTTTTATCAAGTTTCGAGTAAAAGAACATTGAAAAATCATTTAAAAATTATTACGAGCATGATATATACCTTAGTTACTAAAAACATATCAACTATATAATTATGAAAGTAGTAGGGGTTCTTTAAATCTATAAAACAAATATATTTATAAAATTTGAACTAATTTGGTTCACAACTTTTTCTGATATTTACGTTGACAGATGTCAATACGTTAAACAAATTCATTTTGAGATAAGTCAGAAATAAACTTTGAACTGCAAATTTTAATATTAAACACAATTTGATATACTTAAAATGCTCCTGATTTATAAATAACACCTTCTTTTACTCTCTAAAACATTGATTTTTTTTTTTCTTGTAGCTCTTAAAATATTTCTACGCAGCCTTACATTTTGTGTTGAATGTCGTTCTGCGTCGTTAATTCTATTGATGTCAAGATGTTTGTATGCTTTTAAAGTAAAATAACCAGGAGTTATATTAAGTTTTTAAAAATTTCAACACAACCCTTGTATCCATCATTAAATTGGATCACAGCACCCAATGCACCAGATTTTAAAATTTTTGAGGCACACGAAAACTTCCTTGGGTACTCTCTGCCATATAACGCCATTTAAACACTCGTTTGAATTTTTGTGTTTTTGCCATACAGGCATTTAGTAAGCAGTTCTTTGGTACACAACTCTAAATATGTAGGCTTAATCGTGTTTAGTACTTCATTTGATAAGCTTTTATATTTTCGTTTGGCTTTTGCCACAAGACAGTGCTCGCTGGTAGTAGCACCAACTATCTTTTCCGATGGGACACTGCCCATGCATCGGTTTCTCGACACTTGATGAGCAATGAAACAAAGCCGCAATAACATTTTGCTGAAGACCGGATAGGTTTCCAACATTGCTACGAACAGCAATCGCATAATAGTTTTGCAATCGGTCAATAAAAGAGTCGGTGAGTTTGCCTTTACCAGACAGATTTTTATTTTTAGACTTTAGTTTGCGCAATCTCGCACCTACTCTCTTTTGAACATGTCCAATGCATTCATATTTTGTGACGCTATCCTTCCCATAAGTATCTTTGACACTGATAAAGCCCTTAGAGTCCCCGTCACCATAATAATGTGCATATTTAAGTTCTCGTTTGACAATAGAACGTTGGAAGATTCTCGTAGCACCCTCAGCTTCCATTTTTAACGCAGAACCTTGAAAATTGCTATGGCACACGTGATCTTCTGCAAAGGTTTCCCACTCAATGCTTCTAGGCATTTTAGAAATCTTTCTGCAGGTGGGACAATATGACGACATTATTTCAATGTCTACTACTTTACCAGTGTCAACTGACAAAGCTGCGACACACCCATTCATGGAAGAGTAACCTCTACGCTGCCACGTTCCATCAACTGAAATGACACATTCAACAATTTTATTTTTAGTAGGATGTAGCACTAAAAGTTCAGAAGCTGCTTTTTGCATTGATAGTTCACTAACTTCTGAGTTCACTAACACACATGAGTTTATTCTCATGATTAGTGTACGCAGTTTTACTGAGCCTGGGTAAATTTAACGTACCACATAATTTAAACCCAGCAGAAAAACATTTCCCAATTTATCTCATACCATACACAAATCTTGTATTTACTTCAGAACAGTTTAAAGTGTTCTTTGAACTAGAAAACCCTGAGTAAAAGTCACAATGTTTACACCTGATAACAAAATTTGAGCACAAACCATATGTGGAATCCTCAGAAAGCAGGATACCTTCTTCATCTTGGGCAGCAAAGTTGTAAAAACAAATTTAAAGGACTTCCATATCAATTATTCTGTTACCAGTAAGTAGTTTACGTTGATATTCTTCTATTTCTTCATCAAAGGCAGCAGGTATTTAATTTTTTTGAAGAACTGACGTTGGTAGATGTTGCGCTGCTATTTTTTGAATGTTTAATGGTAGATCCATTTACTAGAAATTGGCGTTTTCTCTTTGCACTAACTTTACGTTTAGCATTACCCATTTTAAATGACAAAAATTAAAATTTTCTGCTATAAAAGGGATTAAACAAAATCTTATAAAGAGCTACGCAATCATAAGCAAATGTAAACAAACAGTAAAAGCACTCTATTTTCTTGCCAGATTCTAGATAAAAATATAAATAAAAACCTGTTGCCAATTATATTCTTGATAATTCTGAAAACTCAAATTCATATTTTAAAAGTTTAAATTTCTTACTGTTGCATATTTAAACGATACTTTGAAAAAATAAAAATGTCAACAAACATTTTCTACTTCGCAATGCAGACTT